>JAAGAY010148579.1:0-38189 GCA_011801015.1 Ardeotis arabs | reverse complement strand
CCGCAACCCCCGCCCGCCCCGCCGCGGCCGGCGGTGGGGGGCCTGGCCCGGGAGGGCTTCGTTGAGGGGCAGGAGGTTGGGCGTGCCGGGTAGCGGGTGGGCTGGCGTCGCGCCCCGCTCCGCTGCTGCCAGGCCCCGCGGCAGCGGTGGCACCCCGGGCCTGTTGCCCGCCGCAGGGGGCAGCCGACGGGCCGCCTCGCAGCACGGCGGGCGCACGTGCAGGGCCTTGCTGCCGTCCCCGGCTTCTCCGGGGGCGGGCGGGAGCAGGCAGCAGGCCCTGGGTGTCCTGAGCTTCGGGCCTGGGGTACCATGAGCACCGGGCCTTGGGTGCCATGAGCGTCGCCCACTATGCAGGCCAAGGCGTGAAGGCAAGGGCACCCAGGCCCAGCCCGAGCGGGATTTCCCTTCGCCATCGCACCGGTTTGCGCGAGTCGGGGCAATCCAGAAGCAGCTCCAGAGGCCCCAACAGGTTCCCAGCCAAGCCCGGGGTCACTGGCATGTAAAAGGTGAGGTGAGGTTAACTCCTGCCTTCCGGGTCCTGCGCGGCTAGTCCAGACACCGTAATTAAGCCCATTATGTTCCCCACAGGATCCCAGCTCCAGAGGTTCAGGGAAGTGGGCAGGGCATACAGATTCCACATCTCTGAGGTAATCTATGTAATTTAAGTAAATACCTATTGTTCAAGTTCCATATGTAAGCCCAGACCCTGCAATGGATTCAATTACTGTAGGCTTTGCACACCCCTGCTCCTCAGCAGCGGAAGTCAGACTGCTCACGGACGCTGTACTTTCTCTCCCACCTTTATATCTATACGTTTCACCTGAAAGACTGTAGACATCTTAGGCACTGGGGACCTGGAGCCTCAAAAGCCTAACAGCTCCGAAGATTTGTAAGGCTGAAACTCTCTAAGATCAAGATTTGCAAGGCTGGAACTTTGTCCCTGTTTTTATTGTTCCCATGTGTATCTCAGTACACTGGTTAAATTAAAGAAATGAAACTACATTTTATTTTAAGTCAGGAATCATGACTTTGCAAGCCAAGCAGGCAAGTCCTGAGTAACTACAAACATCCACGTGCCACAGTCTACACGACTGTTTCAGCTGCTCAGGGTGTGCAGAGCTGTGCAGTGTTTTGTCAGCTTGTGCTCCATTGACCACTGGTGTTCCTTAAGGAAATTACTGTGGGAAAACAAACAAACACTGCAGGAACACATTTTTTCTGCACATGAAAGCAAGCAAGTGAAACAAAATACAGGATAAAAACTAATTAGTATATATTTACAAGTTACTCATTTATTTGTTGTAAATGAAAACTGTCTTGGCAGCACTGGCGTGTCATGGTTGTTCAGTTTCTTTGCAGCTGCCTTCTTCCTTTCAAAAACGTTAGGATGGCATTAGATCAACAAAGCCTGTGAAACACTGAGCTGTTTTAAATAGCCAGTAGGATAGTGCCAAATTCAGATTTTCAAAGCTATCCATCATTACTCTGTACCTGTTCCCACTGAAGTCAGTGGGAAAGCTTCCTTCTGTTTCAAAAGTGCCAGCATTTGTTACAGCTGCCCAGTTGTTTCACACCATGATACCAAGATACAGAGACACTTAAATGTGTTATGTTCATATTTAGGTAAACTATGCTATACTTGCTACTTTTGCAAAGTAATAAAAAATTCAAGAGTACGACCTTCATGTTTGTGTGGCTTCAGAGCATTATTGAGCACCTTCCTAAAATTCAAATGGATTTAAACTAACTAAGCCTTGTACTACAGTTCCCAGAGTGCACAGCAAAGGGCCTCTGATTTGGGAAAAGTGAGTTTGTCTTATCTTGAGTGTTGGCAAGGGCAGTGATTCACTGGTAAGTGGCAACAGAGTTATTAAGCTGTCAGTTTGAATGTCCAAGGGGAAGGAAAAATAGAAACAAAGCATTTTGAACTTATTTTATCACAGCAGTCAATAATAGACATGGTGCATATGTGAACTATGGAACAAGAAAAGAAATACCTGAAAAAAGAAGGCAGAAAAAAAAGCGGTGAAAATGTTGAAAAGGGCAAGAACTTCTGGTTTTGTAATTTTGAAAACCATTCATGCAGTCATGGAATACTGTGCCCTTAGAAAAACCTAATGCATATTTAGTGCTTATAATACATGAAGCTGTTTTAAGTTAGGCAAGGTAAATCAATTTAGAAAATTAATCCATTTGTCTTTGCAGCTTCTTTTGTCCAAATACTCAATAAAACATTTTTAAACTGATTATATTATGAATGCTAAAATGCTTACATGTTGTACTTCAGAGCCCATAACAGAAAGTCTTTCTTCCCACAGGGAGATCTGCTCTCTTCGGAAGTCTTAGGGACCGATTATGCACCTGATATGAACACTGCAAGCACCAGCAGCCCCCAAGCCCAGGGGTCTCTTCATCATTAGTTTCAGGTTGAGAGTGCACCATGACTGTACCTAAGCAAATACAAATGTCTCCTTCACAAGTTTGGCTGGACTATATCTGCCATAAGTCAGATTATTTTGAAATGAGAGGTCTCACATTCCTCTATGCTGTTATCTCCACTTGTAGCAAGGTATTTCTGCTGACCTTTGTTTGGCATCAGCATTAGTGTAAATGCATATTCAACAAGATTAAGGGACTGATTTGGCTGAAACCCCATCAAAAATAATAACACTCCTCTCCCCTGCCCTTTAGTTCTGAATTGGAATAATTCCCCCATCCAGTTTTCCATGTAGCTGCACAAGGAAGAGGACTTATTCATGGCAGTTACGCAAAGAGAGGCCCTTTCCATGGCAGCCTGAATATAGGTCAGCCTCAGGGGCTGATGTTGAGGAGGGGGAGGCACACTACAGAGAAAAATTCTTGTAAAACTAGACCCTCAAGCTCTCTCTTTGGCTCATGAGATTAATTTCCTCCATGAGAAGAATGAGCACAGTAGTCTGGGTGAGTTGAGAGTGGAGGAAAGTAGTTTGCATAGTGAACCGTAGACCCTTCATTGGGATGTTATGGGTTGACTCTAATGGTGTTTTTTTCAGTCCTTGATTATTTTAAATCAGATAAACATGGGGTTTACAGATTCAAGCCCAAACGTATGTTGTTTAAAATATGCATTCACTTCAGGCAAAAGACACACCCAGAAGCTAGGTATGACTTTTTTACATATCATTAACACATTAAAATCAGGAACTACTTTCAAGTAACCTACCTCCAGAAATGGTCAACCTTAAATCAAGCTGGTTTTAGCAGATTATTAAAAGTAATTTACCTATTGCTAAGTTAAGCAAAGCCAAATTAAGATACTACACGTTTTCTGTTCTGAATTAAAATTAGAACATCTTTTGTAACACTAGGAACTTTAACAGTTTGATGAATCTAAATTGGTTTTTTAGTCAGTTTTCAAAGGTTTCAAGCCACTGGAAAAGGCAATTCCATATAGCTGTATGTAGTTATGTATAGTTAAATCTACAGGATTTATGTCAGAAGGTCAAAAGGAGTGAACAGTTACATCTACTAAAGGATCATGTTCATTAAGGCCACCCTGGGAATTAAGAGTCTCCCCATGTACTCCTGGATCACCAAGTAATCCAAATCTGTGTCTAGCGTTCATTTCGGTTTTCCTATTTTTCATGGGTAAATAAAGTGATTTAGGTGGTATTCCGCAGCAAAGAAGAAGCAAAGCAGAAAGACATTGCTTATGCTCTGACACATCTCAGTTCTGATAGAGATAGATATGGCCCATCTATCCACCTTCCTCTCAGCAAATGGCCCTATAGGAGTATTGGCAGAATTAATATCCTGTCTATTTATTCCTAAACCTTCCCAGTTCCATTTTATTTCTAGCCAAACAAGACATTTAGGACTATCTGGGAGAAAGAAATGAAGAGTTCCTCCTCTCAAGATCACCAGTCCCTATTGCAGGTTCCCCAATTGAATCCATTAAAAAAAAAAAAAACAGGTAACAAAACTTTTTCTAAATCCACAGCTAGAGAGAGATTTGAACCAGTGAGACTCATTCTGCTTAAAAAAAAAAAAAACCCACCACAAAAGCAGAGCAGGACATGTTTTTTGTGTAGGCTGCTTGCATACAGAAAGTAGCTTGCAACAGGCAATAGAAGATTTTGCCTCAGGCACCTGTCTGGAAGTACTAGAGTCCCACAAAAGCTCCCTACTTAATGCAGAAAACCCTTATCTTTGTGTGTGTAAAAAACAGTCTCATCCAATATCATGGAATTTCATGGGAATGGCTCAAATGCAAAGGTTTCCCACCCTCTTTTTTTTCTGCCCATTGGGTATAGCAATTGATAGTACTTTTAGTTTGTAATGCACTAAGACTTCATGACCATTTATTTCAATTCCTGTGATTAACCACTGCAATTTCACTTGCATTTGAGGAAAACAATAAAATGTTCTTAAGCAATTTCCATGTAATTGTTTATCTCCTACTAGTGTGTCATAAGTCCACGATGAATATCCCAAGGTACGTACAGAAATTTATTTTTGGTAGTAATTATACTTGACTTTATGTGATCCAGCATTGAAACCATGAAAACCAAATTGTGCATAATTGGAATGCACTGATTACAACCAGAAAAACCATAGGAACTCTTTCTGAAAACTTTGCCTGGGGCAGAAAATGTTCAGCTTTTATAGAATTCATCCAAACACTTGAGTGTTTGCCTCCATCACAAATAAACTTAAACATCCTAAGGCAATCCACATTAGTGACGACTGTTAATGTCTTCAAGTCATGTCCTGCATGGGGCTAAGTGGGAAGTTAAGTGCATGATTGGAAGGACAATTAAACAATCAACATCTACAATGATGTAACTTCAAAGAGGGAAAAAGAAGAGTTAGTTTTATGTCATTAAGGAACACTCAAGTTGAAATGTCAATTTGAATAAAAATAAGAAGATGTAATTTCAGGATGGTGCTACTGTAATAAAAGACCTGCCAGGTCTGTTCTACTAGTTGTTTTAGTTTGTTGGGGTTTTAAAAATAATCTTTTAAAATAAGTAAACGTTTTGTGGTAAGAAAGATCAAGAAGTGGCCAAAAAGGGAATTGAAAGATGCTCTGTCAAACCTAGCAGTGGCTTTCCTAGACAGTAATGTCTTCTGCTCTTTCCTGAAGGGGTGGAGGGTTACTGCACCTGAAACGAGAACACATCTTCCCTTCTGCAACCGGAATGGAAATTTCTGCAGAGGAGAGGCGTGGGTGCTTGAAGGCTGTATCTGCTTAAATCTTCACGGGCAGATTTGCTAAGATTTTTGTCAGTGTTTTGAGGCCCCCGTTGTTAAGTATTCACCACGTTTATGTGTGAAGTCACCGGCTAAAAGGATCTCACAGTGAGAAATCAATGGGAGTTAGGGCATAAATCTTTGAAGAATTCAGGTCTGATTGTTCCAGGGGGGAACAAGCTACAGCTGGGATTCATCTTGTGTAATTTTAGCAATTTGGAAACTTGCTATCTATTCTAAAGCAGTTGTCTTGGGTTCTTCTGTAGTCAGTGGAGAAAGACACATCCAGAGAGTGATTATTACCTTTCTAAAATAAGCAATCAAGACATTTGGAATGAATCAGCCTCTGGAGGACTAGCTTAGACTACACCCTAGATTTTTAGATGATTCCCACTCTGTGCCTTCAAACGTACACATTAAATAGCTAAATAGACTAATACATAAACATATTTCTCAAACTGTTTCTGTTATAGGTACCTTAAATGTCATTGTAACAGTAATAAGCAAAATTTCTCACAAATACGAATTGTAGTAGTAATAGTCTGCTTTGTTGTCTGCTGATGTAACAAGTTGTATTACGGATTTATTAACAGATTAAATCTTAAAAGATTTAGTGAAACAAAGGGGAAGTGATGTGCCTCAGTGAAGTATCACGTGCAAATACAAAATGGGGACCCTGTGGAGAAGGATCTAGTAGTGCATCAAAACTAAATATCTGTCAACAATGAAACATCAAAGAAGGCATATTGGGAAATACCAGTTGGCGTTTTCTGTATGAGAGAAAGAAATAATACTCTGGTGACAGCTGAGATTAAGTACTGCATCCCATTTGGAGGTCAGATATAAAAGGAGAGGAGTGGAGAGGAATGGAACGGGGAGGAGAGGGCTACAGGAAGCTGGTAACAGGCACAGGAGGACACAGTTTACAGCTTTTGCAAAATGAATACCCAGTGTTGCAGCGCAGCAAGAGCACTTGGGATTTTGCACAAAGCTATCCCATTGCCATCACTGGGAAACTGGTGAGTCATAGCAGAGTGTAGTGTCGTCAGGACTTGCTCCCCTCTTTCTGCTGTCTGCTGCCTGTTGCTTTCCCAATTATTCTATAAAACAAAATAAGCCGTCCTGGTAAGAAGCTGGCCAAACACACGTTGCACCACGTCCACAGCTGCTCAGGTGGTTACTTGCAATAGCCATGTTTGCCAATAAAGTCTGACTTTGTGAGCCGGAGCATCAAACAGCAGGTTGGACCAGAGCGCAGCAAACAGCCAGCTGATCTGGGTGGGCTGGGCACCAGCGATTGCCCAGCAGGAGCTGCAGCAAACACCAGCACTGTGCACCAGCTGGCCAGACTGGTGGGCAATGGTTTGCAACGTGCTCTTTGTATTGATGTTGTTAATATGGAATTGGGTGAAACTGCAAGGGATACTGCTATGAACTCTGTTCATGGCTCTGACACTTTTTGGGAATCTTACACAAGCAAAAGTTTCTACGGCCTCTTTTACATCTCTCACATTCAGGACATGTGGTTTGGGAAGCCTCTGAAATGCAGATGTCACCTTGCAAATAGCCCTGTTAGCTGCCAGCTAACACTAGAAGACTGAGGTTTCTCTGTTTCCTAATGACCATGGCACTTCTCTTGGCCCTCAGTGACTTTCTCAAGTGGGTTTTCTGCTAGAGTAAGCTAAGAGAACCATCAGCACACATTTCCATGAATATTATCAGTTGTGGAGTTTTCCATTTGTTGTTTTCCCTCCCAGGTTTTCAGCCTCAGTTACTGCTCCCTCTCACACGCCTCTCTACACTCTCGGATCTATCAAAGATCTTTTGCAGCACAGAGTTTTGCATGTGTTGAATCTTGAAATACTTTTCTGTTTGTGTGCTGTCATCTCCAAACAAGAAACTTCTGGTTCAGGGACTCTACTCGCATTTGTGTTCCCTCGTTGCAGCTTATGGAGAGGAAATAAATAGGATAAAAGGGTGCAATGCTTTAGCAGTGCTAGAAGGCAAATAGCTCCGTGGGCAGTTCTCTTCAGAATGTACTGACCTTAGCAGCAGAAAAAGCAACCTTCCAACAGAGAGAGAAACCAACAACAGTGTCAGCATCCTACCACATCCGAGGTGGTTAAGAGGACACAGTGCCACAATATTATTAGGTCCCTTGGCCCGCATGTCAAAATCAAAGCGGTACTACCGCATACCAAATCAGTCTAGCAGCGGTGATTAAGAAACCATGGCTTTCATTGAATTGCAGGCACTCTGTAACCGAGTTATCCTATGAGTGATTTATAATCAGAAAAGTCTCCATAAGGTTCCCTAAGCTACTTCCACAGTATGAATTTCCCAATTTTGGGAGGGGGAGCTAAGAAACAAAAGTGAACAGGAAGAGGCTTGCTGATAATTTTAAACTTTGAGAAAATCACATCTCATTTTAATCATAATGAAAAAAAATCCACCTTTAATACAGCACATTATCCACACAAATATTTTTAATTCTGATTTTTTGTTAGAAAAAACCTGCTAATGGTAAACAGAAAATTACTTTCCTAAGATTTTGATAGAATCATACACAAACTCAGTGCGTACCACATGTGAGTAATATTTCAGTTATCCCACTGATGTCACTGAGATGGAATTAAAAGTGCTGAAATTTTCAGTGATGGATATTTTACCGCAGCTGTGAGCAATGTGTTCCTCGGAGACTGTAATTCTCCTAGGGCAGTGTTAAACTCTTGGACTTGCATCTTATTAGTAAAATAATACAATTCAAAAATAGTATCAAAAGATATCTAGCCAAGAAACTTAGCCTTGTGTGTATTTCAGTTCGTATATAAATTAATATTTTAGATTATAAATAAATGTGCTTTTTACATATATATATGGCTGCGTGTCATAAAAAATAAACCATAAAGTATGTTAAAATAAAATCAACAAGAAAAGGGCGTTCAGAGTTAAAACTAAAACCATAATCTCTGACATGGCTTTTGAATGCATGTCGTTGTCTAAAAAATGGCAACAGTTAAATACGAAGTGGTTGGATTTTTTTAATTATTAAGTATAGCTACATGACTTTATTTGCATTTTAAATCTCTCAAACTTACTCTAATGCTTTCCAAATACTTCATTCTCTAATTTATTTTCTTAAACAGATATTTTTAAATTAAGTATATATTTAATTATAAAGTATGTTAGAGCAGCTCACACAAATGAATAATTCTACCAAAGAAGCTACTACTGACGCAAGTGCAAATAACCTTTTCTTGTTGTCGTTATTTAGTGGTGTACACTGATCTCCAGAGCTGTAAGAGACTGTTGTGAAAAGCCCTGATTCCGAAGAGCACTCCAGGATGTACTTAAGAGGAAGGTTTGGACACAAAAGGGAAAGCCTGGTGGGGTGGATGGTGAGAACCCTTCCTGACCAGGACCCCTTCATGAACTGCAGCCATGAAGAGCCCAAAGCTGTCTCTAGCACTACTCCTTCAGCAAATGAGGTGTGCCTGAATAGCCTTAGCCTGTGGCCTGAGGACCTTTCTATACCAATGGACAGCTTTTCAAGTCGGGAGGATGAGGGAGTGCAGTGCAAGCGGAGTATTTCTGTGAACGCTACTTCATACCACTTTCTCAAGCAGTGGTGGCTTCAGATTTTCCCATCCAGTGTGCTGCCTGCTCAGACCTGTCTCTACCACCCTTTCCACGGTGTGAGCACAGCTGCTTGTGGTGCCTTACAGGAAGCCAGATTTTTTTTTTTTTGTTGGAGTTATTTTTATCTTGGCTCTGTTCATTCACTTGGTTTGTCATTTGGCCCCACAGATAATGGTAGGTGGCATTATATGGACCTGGGAATAAGTGGCAAGGCATTAGGGGTCCTAGGTGCACATTAAGGTGTTGTTACCACTGAAAACAACATATCAAATAAATTGTGGCCAGAGGAATCTAATTTAATGTGGTGATAAATCCAGGTTTTGGGCACTGAGTCTGAGATTAGCACGAGCACAATCCCTTGAAGTTAAAAAACCTCACTTTGTTTCTTCAAAGGCATTCCATATTTTTTTCATAAGTATCTTTGTCCTTGAAACTCTGCTGGCTCAAAGGTTGTCTCCTTCCACTGGGTTACCTTTATGCTGGATCAGAATGGATCTATCAGTAGTTCAAACAAAACTAGATCCTCAAGATAGAATTAAACATCATACTGTCCAGTCTGGCAGATTGTAATTGCATAGTCACACCTGTTCTGACTCCAATGTGTGCTTCCATTTACACCAGTAATGTGCAGGTCTGGTATTAACAATCATGGAACCTGCAGTACAAGAAAAACAAGCTCATATTCACAAGCCTGACAGATGTTCATATTGCCAGTAAAAAAATTATAGGGGCTCAAAAATTGAAAAATAGTTGAAGGCAAACCAGACAGCATGCATCAGTGCTTGTACTTTTAACGTCTTCTTTTGTTTCTAGTGCTGTAGAAGCTTGTCTAAAGCCTCAAAGTTTGCATGTGCACTACAATTACTTAATGCCCATTTTTATCCTGCTTTCTTGATTTGAATTATGTGCAGTTAATGCTCAGATCCTCATTTTTTATTGTACATGTAAATTCATGTATACATACACAAACATATACATATGTACACAAATATATTTTATATGTACTTTAACTTTCTGTGCACGTGATATTTAACTTCACGTACTGCATGCATTTTTCTCAGGAGTACTGTAGGTTCCAACTGTAGCTAGTGCAGCCTTCAATTGCAACTGTCTACGGCAGCCTCAGGCTCAACAGCCTGGCACGAAAACCTGCAAATCCTGCTGCACCCCACAGGTTTTTGTGACTCCCAGTGCTGATAGAAACATCCTCTTTGCTGAGGTGTTAACAAGTTCCCAAATAAGGAACCTCTGCTTCACTCTTTCAAACTCACCAAATTGTTACACAACTGCAATTTTGAGTGTCTTTGATGCTAAACTTGGGATATGTCTTATTGCCACACATACAGTAAATAAGCATCAAGTAAGAGGGATAACACTGAGGCTAATGGGTGTTTTATTGCATGGCTTTGAAGAGGCTGGCATTTCTCCCCATGAAATAAAAGGCTGGGCATTTCTTCACATCAGAAGATGCTGTTTTGCCCCATAGTTAATAGCACAGTGTTATCTCGTAGTGTCTGCCAGTGACCTTAAATACAGTCCTACAGCTGCCATGGGTTTGGTGAATTATTCTCGGAAAGTATTTGATCCATTCGAGGACCTGAAGTAAAGCACTCAATATACTGAATAATGAAATCTAATTTATTTATTTGTTTGTTTATGTATTGATCTGTCACACCAGCTGGAAACTTCAGGAAAGACCGATAAAGGATATGGAGAGATACTGGAGAGAAATGTCCTGTAGGATGTCAATGCTTGTATTCCTTGTTTACATTTGTGGTCTCAAGGAATGGGCAAAAAGCATTTTAGGTATATTTCTAACTGGTAAACACTATAAAAGCATCACAGAATAGTAAATAATACATGCAACCTGGAGATATTAGAAATAGAGACAAGAGGCAATATATGCCTCTGTTCTGCAAAAAGTTATACGCATGCTTAATTTTAGGAGTGTGAGTGGCCTCTTAATGAAGCAGACTGGTCCCATATCTGAAGTCACACAAAGACATGAGAGCTGTGGGTATGTTTTCCGAAGGAGATTAATCATACAAAAAGTTACTTCAATATATATAGTGAATTGTATTCTGAAATTTAGGTTGCAATAAGGGAGAATATTTAGAAGGCAAGAAAATTAGCACAAAAGTAGGTTTACAAGTTAAAGATGATGGAAGCACACTTCTGAGTTTACCACGCAGCACAGACAGGAGACTCAATCCTGTTTCACCCAATGGGACATTTGACATTTTCCTTTCATTAGATTTGTATAAAGATGTGGGTATGACCAGCCACTTAAAAGTTAAGAAGCCTTTGCAAATAATTATGTTTACTTATAAGAAAGAGGCAGAGTATTCCTATGTTACATTGAATAATAATTGTAACTGGGCTTGTAAAAAGCTATTTATCTGCTATTTATTTGCTTTTTGAGGTTGCCTTTGACTGAGAGATCACAAGCAGCTTTCAGCAGCCATTTCCACAGTGCTAACTAGAGCTCGACTGAGCAGGGCTGTTACCACTTGCGTTGGCAAAGTGTGAGGCCGTTTGAGATGGTGGGCACCCTCAATAAATTGCCTTTTGGGGGGCAACTGCAGTGTAGGTGGTGCTGTGGGGACCGTGGTGCAGGCACAAAGGGGCTCTGGCCATATAGGGACACAGACACACACATACACTTGTTGCCTGCTTCTGGGAGAATAAGAAAACCCCAAAATAAAGCGTGCAGCCAGACAGTACACATGGAGAATAAATGTGTTATTAAGCACTTTTTCCTTTCTGAAAAGAACTACAATAAAATATAATACATATCATTATATTATATATATTAAAATAATTAATTAAAAGTATTAATCACTTTTGATTTTTCAAATACCATTATCATATACCAGCAAGTAAAGACATTCTCCTTACTTGGGCAGATTTACTCAAGGACCTCCACTATTCAAAAGTTGACTAATCAGCATATTAAAGGACACAATCCTTCTAGAAGGCCCCTTGGTAATTACTTTTTCAGAACATCATTGGCAGTTTTAAGTCTGTTTCTTCCTCTGAGCTTGGCACGCTGAAAAGCTTTTAGTGTGATGAAATGTTCGCACCTTTTCGCATCAGCTGAAAGAGTTAATAAAGATGTTTTAACTAAACGAATGAGACATCTGTTGTGAAGTCTCAAGATGTTTATCGCCTAAGAAAGAAAAAAAAAATCTTTTAACACTTCTCTTTAGAGGTTATTTAAATTTCAAAGTAATTTAGAATTTCTACAAAATATTGACAGGAAATAGAATGGGGAAATTAGACCCAGAAAAATTTTGAAGTCAATGGGATGATTGTTACTGTTATGATTTTTAAAAATTGTAAACTTGTATAAAACTTTTTTTCTCCTTAAGGAATGGAGCAAAATGGAATAAAAACAACTGCATTTACATTTACATTTACAGGCTGAGAGAGTTGGGGCTGTTCAGCCTGGAGAAGAGAAGGCTCTGAGGAGACCTTATAGCAGCCTTCCAGTACCTAAAGGGAGCCTACAGGAAAGACGGGGAGAAACTCTGTTGTGATAGGACAAGAGGTAATGAATGGTTTTAAACTAAAAGAGGGTACAGTTAGACCAGATATTAAGGAAGAAATTTTTTACAATGAGGGTGGTGAGACACTGGAACACATGAAAGAGAAAAGAACACATAACCTTTTGGTAATAGAATCGTTTACACTAATAAACACTAATTCAAATGCAACAGTGGGTACCAGTAAGGCACTTGCAGTGTTTCAGTTCAAACTAGTTTATTTCCTTATTTCATGACCAAATATCCTATTGATCAGACAGAAAATGGTGCCTGGGAAAGAAATGGACAACAGATCATAAATCTCTGCGTCTGAAGGATGAACTGTGAATAGGCAGATGCTTACTTGCTTCATGCAGGTTTTGTGAATGCTCAGACTTTTGAAAAGATGGAACTCATAGCAGGACTAAGGCTCATGTGCTTTAGAATCAGTGAAAACTTGTCAAAGCTGAACAAAATAGGTGTAATTCCTCCATGAAACATATTTTTTTGCCTTTGCTGTTTCTGAGAGGAAATCCAGTAACTGAAGCACTAGGACATATTTTTTTTTCAAACTAAACAAGACTCATTCCCCATTGCCTGCAGAATAAATGTGGTAATTTTCAAGCCAAGGCAAGTCAAAGGTATAAAAAAGCTTGGAAAAAAAGGGCTTTGTAATGGATGCAAACCTAATTAGAAATAGCCTATTGCGTCTCCAAAATAAACACATAATAAAATAATAAGTAATGAATATGTAGTAATTACCTCATACTTGTGTATAATAAATGAGGTATTTCAGTGCAGGGACTGATGGTGCTCTCTGGGAATCACATAGCCTGTGGAAGTGTAAGTTCATTTCTGGAATAGTTATGTCAAATATCAGTAATAACAGAAGGTTGTACTTTTTTGTGTTTAGACATAGGAAGGTATTTTGTGATTCTTTGATTCACAGGAATGAGGAAAGCCAGGGTCTGGTTTAGAGCCTGTTCTTCATCGTGGCCAGCGTAGTCCCTGCAACATGGCCACACAACCTGGCTGCCACATGCTCAAACCCAGGGCAGCTCTGCGTTGCAGCCAGGTAGCGTGGAAGCCAAGTTATCTGTGCCTCAGGCTTTGAAGCAGGCTTTGACTCTTCCTTGGATTTCCAACCAAAAATATGTGGAGTCAGCAGGGGAAACTCCTGTGGCTAGCAGATGGGCTCACTCTCCTGCTGTCCATCTCTAAAACTTTATGTTATCCAAAGGCAGGAACTTCCACAGAGTAAAGAGACAGTAACTCACGGAAAGACTACAGATATCTGTAGACAGATCCAATAAGTCTCAGTTCTTTCCCTTACATAAGCAGAAAAGACTGTCTTAGCCTCAGGCAAAATCGATGTTACAAGTTGATCAAAATTTTATGTACAGAAAAATAAAAGCTGTATTTGAAAAATAATTTTGAAAGAGAACTACTGATGTCCTCCTCCTCTCTCCCTCACTCCCACCCTCCCTCTCTCTGTCTCCCAAAAACCTCAAAAAGTAAAACAGATACCCAAATGTGATGTATAGAACAAAGTCCCTCTCAGAAAAAAAGGCAAAAAGAGTTTATCTCTACTTTAAGATCAACAAGGACACTGTTCCACTTACTTACATTTTCTAGATTATGAACCTGGTAAATTCAGCTTCCATTCAGTCACAGAAGAATGGCCTCAGCACAGAGTTCTAGTATATAAGTCAAAACTCAATTTCCAACTCTGCCATTGACTTCAAATACACCTTTGGATAAGTGACTTAGCCCCACAGAAGCAGTCAGGTATCATAAATTAAAATTAAGTTCCTAACCCAAAGACTACTGTTATCAAAATCCTGCCTAGGTTTTGATTGCTGCTAGTGCATATTGCACACTGCCTGGAGCTACACTCTAAAACCCGTTACTTATTTTGCAAGCAGCTCATTCACCAAGCAAGGATTCAGAGATTCTTAAAGAATATAGTTACTTGTAGACAAACATCTGCAGCCAACATTTGAAAAACTTGTGCTGACTTTCTTAACCATTTCCCTGTATCTGTCAGCACTCCTTTCATTGATTTTCTCATTTGCTTGCTGTAAATCTGCTCCAATGTAATGTGAACCCTAATACATATATAAATAGTTTACTCTCTTTTAATAAGGGATGCTCTCAAACTATTTGTTTTCACCTCTGGATGAAGAAGGAAAAGTGCTAGCTGCCTCCAACATGACCATCAGAAATGTGTGGAGAATTTCATGGATGGACCCAGAGAAAATCCTCTTTTAGCACTAACATGGAATGTGAGGTCTGGATTGGAGGTGCTTCCAAGATACTGTTTTTGGAGAATGCACATCATGATACCAATCCTTTTCCAGCGAAAAATTTAAACAATCCTCATTGCATACTGTTTATAAATTATCCCTACTGAGTCAGTATGAGCTCAGCATGTACTTCTTGAACAGTTTTACCGTAAGGGAACCTCTCTCCACAGCTTAAGAGGCAGCTAATGAACAGTTCCAGGCTGTATCGCTCCCTTTGAGCTGTGCATAGGAGTTCCTTTAGTAGCTATTGTGTGCTCTTTGTGAAATAGTTCCTTGACTTCTTGGGTCCAGACATTAGCAGTGTGCAGATGTTCTGGGAAGCCATCCTTTCCCTTCATACCATCATGGTTTTACTAGTCTTGTCTATATTCTTGTTTGGGTTCAATTTAATGCATCCTCTGGCTTGCTCCTGTTGTTTGCTATTATCTGATGTTGTCTGCAAGTCTTGCAGGAAAATCAGAAGCACTGGGTGTCCCTGATCATTGAGATTCTTCTTAAGTTCAGATCCTGGCCTTGGCCTAACTATGTATGAGAAGACCAATCGCTGATAACTCTTCATTGCTTGTCTTGCCTACTGCAACGCAATCTGCCATGTGTCTCCCATGTTCTCTGTTCCAGTGCAGCCTTTGCATTCTCACATTCCTTGAGGGCTGTACCCAAATCTGCTGACCTGAGTACATTGGCCTTGGATCTTTGGATCATTATCGTCCCCTTATTATTTACTGCTTTTTTTTTGTTCTGTCATTCATTCTTCTCATAGAATCTCAAAGAAAAACATTGTTCTTTGATGCATCCTTTTCTGAGGTCCCTTCTTGTATGCTTGATAACTCCTATGACACTCCAAGATTTCTTGCAAATCTGTCTTCATTTGCTTTCAAAGCACCTATTAGATGATAATTTGTGCTTAAGTTCCCAATTGACACTGACGAATTTGTGTTCTACCGCGGGGCATGGAGGCCTGTTGTCTCAACAAGTCAGATTTGCTACACATCTTTCAAAGATCAAAAAGAGAGTCTGCCTGAATTTGTGTAAGCTGAGAATCAGTGCGCACAAGTAGAAATGATGATAGGGAAGTGCAAAGAAGCAATAAGAAACTCTTGGTCAGCATGTTGTTAGTGGTCTAAGCACAATCAGAGCAACCAGTTGACAGGCTTTATAAGCATCACAGATATTTTTGCCTGTGACTTTTGTTTTGCCCTCCATTCAGCCCACTTCCTAGAAAAGGAAGTACTAATCTGTTGCTATTTTGTGATTT
Organism: Ardeotis arabs; assembly: GCA_011801015.1. Lineage (NCBI taxonomy): Eukaryota > Metazoa > Chordata > Aves > Otidiformes > Otididae > Ardeotis > Ardeotis arabs. The sequence goes on along the minus strand of JAAGAY010148579.1, from coordinate 22,233 downwards.
CTGTAACTTTTAATAAGGAAAAGATCTGTTACTGATCTCCTGGTTCTGTTGATTGCTGTGTGAATATTTTTTTCATAGATCTACATATACTACTGATTTAGCATTTCTGCTTGTGAAGTAGCTGTTCCCCCAGCTCATCTCAGACATATCTCTTTCTCCATATATGATGAATGCATTTGTGTCAACTTCCAAGTCCTTTGGAACTACTGCTTTATCCCTGCCTTTTTAAACAAAACTCCATCTTGTAACTTTGTTGTAGTAGGGACTAACTTCCTGAGGTGTTTGCTCCTTGAGACATGGCTAGCTTCGGAGTATGAACTTTTCCACTGTCTGCCATTCTGAATAGTCTCAGAACAGAAACAAAGATATTGCATTTTGCACATATTTTTGGTTTTATAGAGCTGGAAGAATACTTGTCTCCAGAAGGCATGCTTTGATGTGTATCTCTGTCATTAGGAATGCTGTTAGTGAGTTGTTCCTTATCCTTGCAGCATAATGCTACCATCTCAGTAACATGAATTCTGCTCAGTCTTTCAGCATGTGGCATTTTCTTTGTGATAGTTACTGGTGATGAGACCATGCATCCCACTAACTCATCCTTTTCCACCGAACATGGCCTCAGGTTTTCACGCAGTGTTAATGCTGCTCTGGGCAGTGCAGTTCTAGCTGTCATGTAGGGATTGTGTACCTCAGGACTAATATTTTGCTTATGTCTCCACTAACAAATATGGTCTCAAATACTGTCTGTCTGGAATCAGAACATAATTTTCCCCTACTTTGCTTTCAGCCCAATATTTCTATCTTAGCACCTGTGCAGGCATCTACTGAAGCATGATGCCATGATCATGGCCTGCTTTTCTCCAGACCTTTCTCCTCCAGTAATGAGAATGTTCCCAGCTGCTGTCTCGATTCATGGGAGTTCCCTTGATGCCTGCTTCAGTTTACAGTGAACACCTTCCAGGGCTGGGATGATGCCCGTTGGCATTCATACCAAATGCTACCTGCCAAAAAGTGTGGGAAAGGTTGTCAGGTGGTGGGGTGGCTCATCTGGCCTGATAAACAAGAGCCCATTCTTGATGAAAGCTGTTTGGGAATTTTCCAGTGAAACTTGTTTTATTGGAAAATATAGAAACTGGTATGTATCAACCAGGTGGCATGTCTGGTCAAAACCAAAGGCCAAAGACCCACCACAGAATAGTCTGGCCAGGAATGCAGCGATGTAGAAGAATATAATTCATACCCATGCTTTGCACAAATAGTTCTTTGCGCAATCCCATGAATGTCTTAACCACAGGATCACTGAGTACTCAGTCACACTTCTCAGCCCCTCATGGTGCAGCTACTCAAATTTGTATAAGCAGTTCAGGAACTTAAATCCAGAGCTCTTATGCCATACGTCTCACAGCTACTGACTGCTCTGCTGTCTTCTTTATGTTTGTTTTGATCCATGCTGAAAACCTCCCCTTTAAAAACTTTTGTCTCTCAAAAAAGATCAGAAACCATATGATATTTTCTGAAAAATCATGTAAAAATCTGAAGATCTAAAAATCCCAGATGAAATAAGTCAGTGCCCTCATCACTGGATGCATTGGTACTTTCTGAACTCTTAATGTGGCATTAAGATATAATAGAGTTCTGGTTTCCATAGTTTTAGTATAGGTCATTTTTTTTCTGTCTTTGTTTTGTTTTCCACAGTATGGAATGGTACCACCCTAGCCAAGACATCTGCAGTCAGACTTTCTGTCTTGTGTTTCTTTATCCTTGCTTCTTCACTAGGAATAACTGCAAATTGGAAATTGAGGGAGGAAAGTTTGCTTCTTGATTGAAACCATTTGTGTTATTTTCACGGATAGATCAAGAAATCATCTCATTTGATAACAGTAGTATTTGTTAACGTCATAGCTTCCAGAATGATCAATAATAATAATTCTTACATAAATTATGTATTTATGAGATACTTTCTATATCATCTTCTAGCATATGAACTGCTGCTGACAGAAGTTCAGGACAACCAAATACAGTGAAACTTTTGAATCACACAGTAAACTATTTTCTAATTCCAAAGTGGCAGAAGTGCCTTTACTCTGGTGTATAAAACTGCAACATACAGCAGTAGCAATTCCATTTTCCATGCAGGATGTGCTTCCAGGACTTTTCTCTCTCTGGGGGTAGCTGCAGTTCTCAGATGGGACTGGCAATTTTAAATTTTTTATATTTTTCTGGTTTTGTTGTTTCTCTTAATGTAAAATGAGTTATTCCAGAAAAGAAAATCTTGTCTCTTTTTCTCTGTGGAAAACATAATGCTTCACATTTTCTTTAAGTTTGGAAACACTGAGCTGTTATTTGAACTTGTTTAATAAAGGAGAATTTCTGATACTGGCAGAGAATAACTCTGTGGAAACACTTTTCTCTCTGCAATAATCTTTAAGGATTTAAATTGCCCAAGATACTCAATACTTTTGAAGTACCATTAGCGTTTTCACTTTTCAGATTCCCATTTATGCTAATATGAGAAAACGAATAAATAAATTTTTTTCTGGTCTATTCCTTTGCAGAATTTCAGTGCCTCTTTGCTTCAGCTCTGTTCTTTTAGCTCTGTTTGCCCATGTAACTTAAAACCAAAATGGAAGTGAATGGTTTGCAAGAAAGATATTTGCTTAACAGCTAGTGGCTCCAGCTAAAAAAATCTGCAGTCCCATTGCTCTCTCACGCTGGGTGAAGCAGCCTGAGTTTGACTGCAAAGCTTATAAAGCGTTGGGTATTTCTTGTTTAAAGTAGTTACTTTTTTGAGTCTTCTGCTGTGATTTTGATAATGTTTTTGATGCTTTAGCTTATATTTTCCCAAAGAAATTAAATTTAGAGGATTGAGCAGTCCTCCTACATTTTTGTCTGTCAAATTATTCCCTATCATTTTTGAACCTACCATCAGTTTTAACTGAGACAGAGAACCAGCAGGTTATATGCCACTAACTTTCCAGAAAACGGAAAAAAAGAAGAGGAGAGAGACCATTCTGAATGTAACAAAGAGAAGAGTTTAGGGAGTAGTTTACATCTAGTGATATGGGAGAACTCCCACAGGGCGATGCTGTTAGACACTGTTAGAGAGCACCCTCATCTTCTGAGATGGAGAATGTGGCATTTGCCTTCATCTGTTTAGAAAGTCACAATATGTTCATGCCAAACTCTCACTGCAGTCAACAGGGAAAAAATAAGTGCTCATGGAGCTAGACTCCACTGATTTTGTTGACTAGAGCTCCACTAATCTTAAGGAGTGCACTTTTGTCCCCACTTTCCCTGCTTTAGTTTATATTGCAGATGTATTCCAGGAATGTGCTCAGAAGACTCCAGTTGTTTAATGGACATTCAGTCCACAGGACCAGACTAGAAGAATCCAAAGTAAACACCTCTGAAACATGGACAGCACCAGCTTGCATCTCCTGGTCCACACTACTTGCTCATGAACTGTGAATGTAGAAAACAAGTTTTTCTTTAGTAAAAGAAGGCATCCTTTTTGTGCTCTCTTTGTGGTTAGACCATGTCAATTTATGAGAAATGTGTAACAGTGTTCTGTTGTGTTCATTCTACCTAGCATCAGGCAAATAATTTACAGTTAATCTCTCAGTATTGGGGTATTTTCCGATTTTTCCTTGCTCTGCTGCAATTGCTAGAGCAACAGAGGGTATGTTAAAGCTGCCACATTAAAAATATTTTAACCACATTCTTGTGCTTAAATTAAGTTAATGGTAACAATTGTGAGGTTCATTTATTACAACTCTTCCACTATTATTACTGTAACAGAATAAAGACAAATTATTCTAACATCAACAGTCTTCGGTTATAGTGTAGAGGAGACTTTTCCACCCTAAGATGTCTGAGATTTGTTATCTTTTTCATTCAGAAAGAGACATTGGGGAGTGTTGCAGAGCTGATTTTTGACTCTTTGAAGTATCTAGCTTGGGTGTGATTCAAAACTACACACTGAAAGTAGAAGCTTAAATTTTTACAGTTAATATAATATCTCAAGAGTTCTTCAAATCACTTCTATTAGACTCCAGTCTCATACAAGGAACTTATGATGGAGAAGGACTGTTTGTCTCATAAAATCCATTCTCTTGCACGCAGCTTAACATGGATTTACTCAGTCCCTAGTTTCCAAGTCCTCAAATAAATTTTCATAGAGTTGAGTGTTTAGGCTTTTGAGAAAAGGGTGACCTGAACTTTCTCTTCTTTCTATGAAAGAGATGCAGATGCATAGTTGTCTGTGTGTGGATCCACAAGTCTTGTACAATCCAAGTGTGGGTCACCACAGCTTTTCTTGTTAGTTATCACCACTGGCAGCATGATGTCAGGGTATATTACATGTAGCAGTGGCAGCTCTGCACGCTTGTGCCTGGTTGTATATCAGCTTCCACATGTGTGACTCATGGATCATGTCCATACTATAGCTTGATTTATGCTCTACAGTGGGAAAACCCCTACTTTCAGATTCTCTGGTGCAAATTTATAATGATTCCATACATTTCAAAAGGGGAAAAAGGGTTGCCAATGCAATTTAGAGCAAAATATAGTTCTTTGCCCTTGGAGTAACAACAGAATGGCTCATGTTTACAAACTGTTGTTTGGAGAAGTCTGTTGCATTAACGATTAAGTTACATACATTGTGAGTAATGTTCTGCATATACCAAATACCCCATGGGGTAGTTAAGGAAAACTAGTCAGCAATTCAAGCAACACATTATTTCGACATAGAAGATCCACTGGTAGGAGTGACAAAGAAGTAAACAGTTACCAAATTATTTTTTTTCATTTTAAGAGCTTTTATGTTTCTCCTGATTAAAATGCAGAGGGTTAAATCACTGGCCTTGAAAAGTAATTTGAATGTAGAATCAAAAAGAATTTAGGGAGAAAATTATGAAAAGAAATTATTTCTATTATCTGTTCTGAAACCTTCACATATTTCTCTATTATTTTCCAGTTTTCATTACTACTTTTTTTCCTGGAGTAAGTTCACTTGACTGTATGTATACCTGTATTGCTCTTATTGATACAAAAGATGGACAGAAATATCAAAGACCAAATTAATAATTTAGAGTGTTTGCTTCACTTGCCCAGTCCATTTATGTGGCAATCTCACCACATGCACATTGTGTAGTTACAGGTGAACAAGCAAGCTCCTCTCTAGGTCAAAACATATGTCAAATAAGCTTGCATTTCAAAATAAATGATGTGTTAATCTTTTATAGCTTTACAATTTAATGTGGTTTTAGTCAGTTAATAGCTTCAATAGTAAAGAAGAGATAAATATACGTGGCAAAACTGGTTAATGTGAAGCCATGAATACTTTTGGAAACTGGCTTTGGAAACATGGAGTGCCTCATAACTGAAATTGTTGTTGTGTCACTCACATAATTTTTTCTGAAAATTAAAGCCTTAAAAAACCCCAAAACATAGTAGTTCCTCCTGCCTAAATAAAAGAGAATTAATCTTCATCTCAGAACATGGTACAACCCTAAGAAAATTACTGTGAAGTTGTTCCTATATTCTCCATCTCACGACGCGGTACAGTTGTGATGCAATAGTCAGCTCTGTCATTGAAAGTGTTTCTGGACTCTCTGCATTGTGAACTGGAATAAAGGACTTAAAACATCAAAATGTGTTGAAAAGGTAAAATAAAATAATTGCCCCTATATTCTGTATTGTCTTTCCCTCTTAATTTCTAGTCTGTAATCTACCATATCTCTCCTGCTCTTGTCTCTGCTAAAATCCATTTCCTCCTGTCATCATGGCCCTGTCTCCCTGCCTGTCATTACCATGCTTCTTTACTTACCTTTTATCAAGAAAATAACATTGTGGTTAGCTTCTGAAGGGCAGAACCTCTTAAGACATCCTCTGTACGCATGTTGTACTAGATGCTGCTTGTGGTCTCCCCTGCATTCTTTTTGGTTTCAGCTACTGCACTGAATATTGAAAGGTAATGTTTGATTCCAGCCCTCTTCACTCGGGGAAAAATTTTAGTAAATGGAGTTTCCTAGTTACTCCAGATCCAATATCAGAGAAGGACTTAAGACACAAACTCTTCAAGACCCAAGTATCCAATTTGCAGGCAGTTAATGGAATGCCAAGTGAGAGTAAACCAGGCTGGATTTATCCTTTTGATTAGTGTGCACTGACGTAAGAAACTGGATCAAAAGATCATTCACTGTATCAGATGGATTTTCACAACATCTAGCACTTCTCATTTCAATGTGTATAGAAGTACCTGGATTTTTAAAGACTTCTCAAAGACCTTACTGACAATAACGAGATCAAGTAGTCACTAAGTTATCTTGATAATATTTTATTTTCCTTTCAGAGGCTTAAGATTTTGAAAATCTGAATTCAGATCATCCAGTAAAGTATATTCGTCCATATGGCTTATATCCTCATAAACTGGCAAAAATATTTGGAATATTGTTTGCTGTATGGAATTATTTCCAGGACCAAAAAGGCATACTTAGAGGTACAACCTCAGATTCATATCTGTGCTGGTTTTGTGCAGCAGAGGGGGAGCTACAGTGGCAGCTTCTGTGAGAAGCTGCTAGAAGTTTCACCTTTGTCTGGTGGGGAATGGGGAATGGCCGGGTCTAACGCAGACCCGGTCCTGGCCAGAGCCAAGCTCACTGGTGACAGCGATAACGCCGCTGTGATAACGTATTCAAGAAAGGGAAAAAAAGAAAAAAAAAAAAAAAAAAGAAGTAGTGAAGAAGCAGAAGTGGGCGGCAGAGAGGGGGAGGCGCGAGCCTTGTGGGCCTTGCGGCCCTCATCCTCTGGCCTCCCACTGGGCGGCCGTCTGGGCCTGACTCAGCCCAGCCCAGCCAGAAGAAGAGAAGAGAGATGTGAAGACAACCTGAGAGGCGTCTGCCTGAGTGGATTCTGAAGAATTTCTTGTGAGAGGAGAAGTTGCGGATGCCAACAATAAACTACAGCCGTATCAGAGCCTAAACTCCATGTCATATATTCTGAGTACTTAGAGAATATTGAAAAGACTTTCTTGTTCTTCATAGTAATATAGATTTACATTTCTTTCCCATGCAATGCAACAATGATATTTTAAAGGAAGAACAACCAGAGATTCACTAGTATTCAAAATGAACATGAAATAGGAACTGGCAAAGTCTGTTAAAGAGACGATAGAGCAACCATATATTTTACTTAAAATACTGTCACTGTATGTACTAGACTCCTGTGTTTAATTAATGGAAACATTAATTACAGTGCTAAACTTCTCCTGACAGGCAAAGTATAACAAGTCTTCAAATAATAAAACACACCTAATTTCATCTCAACCCCTTTTCTGTAAACAAATGCATGAGTGTGTCTCCAGAAGTACACAGTTTCATCTACATGGAAACCTAAATATTTAAAATTAGAATCTCTATTGAGGGAGAGGGTTACTATGGAGGGACTTGATATACAGCTGCTGTTTAATACCAGCCAACTTAAATCTTGTGCCAAAAATGTCTGGTGTTTGTTTTCTTTTGTGAAGAAGCAGATGATTGTCCAGATGATATCCAGATAATTAAAAGGAAGCTGAATCTGTATTCTATCAAAGCCTCTCTGAAGCTCATCCATAATTTCTCCTTTTTCCCACTATATATGCTTCTTTCATGTGCAAAAACTAACAAAAGTTTCAGGCAAACCAGAGACTATTCATTAAATGAAAAAGAACACAGTAGTTACCAAAACTAAATCTTTACAGTACATTACTGAGTGATCACTATCCGATATAGTAAATATCTTCCTTGCAATGATAATTACGCTGTGTTCTATTCTACTTCATAAATGACCCCAGAAACAGCGGCTGATATAAATATCTATGGTCTAGGCCAACATTTGTAATATTTTACCATTAACCAAATAATAGTGCATTTGTAGTGAATTTTTTTTGCTAAAGAAGTTTTTTTTTACAAGGCTTGTTTTCAAAGACCAAAACCTTCAAATCTTGTTATGCCAAAGACATGAGATTTCTGCAGCTGAGAACAGATTTTTTTAAAAAAACGGTTTAAAGTTATTTTTAATGACCACGATACTAATTTAGCACCTTAGAATACCCCTTGCATACCTTTTGTGCAGAATAGCCACGTCAGTAGTATTTTTATTTTATAAGTTTTAACACATTCCACTTTAGAGTTCTGTGTAACTTACAGGAGACACTAATTTTGCCCAAGTTTAGTCTCCTTCAGTGTAAGTAACTACACTATGCTTCCTTCATCTCACGTGTTTTAGACAGTTAATTTAGGATGGGATGAATCACTCTTTACTCTTTAGACTCCACTGATTATATAGACAAGATTTCAAATTATTATCAAGGGAGCTTTAGCATATAGATGTCCATAGACACCTCAGTATGATCAACTGGTAGATTTTAATGCACATTGTATCCTCTCTTCCATTACCTGACCTCACAGGAGAAGGAATATAAACAATAAAAAATATAAAGGATTTTACTAGTGTCTCTCACCTGGGTAAAGGCTGAGAGAGCTGGAACTGTTCATTTTGGAGAAGAGGAGGCTCAGGGAGGTCTCATCAATGTGTGCAAATATCTGAAGGGAGGGTAGAAAGAAGAGGGAGTCTGGCTGTTTTCAGTCCAGTGACAGGACAAGAGGCAGAAACTGAAACACAGGAGGTTCCTTCTGAACATCAGGAAACACTTTTTTACTGTGAGGGTGACAGAGCACTGACAGAGGTTGCCCAGAGAGGTTGTGGAGTCTCTGTCCTTGGAGACATGATCCTGTGCAACCAGCTCTAGCTGGCCCTGCTTGAGCAGGAGGGTTTGACAAGGTGAGCTCCAGAGTTCTCTTCCAACTTCAACCATTCTGTGATTCTGTGATACCACATCTGGATTCTTTTGATTATATTTAAATAAAGATGTTGCTAATTTCAGACTATTTAAATAATATGCAGAAATTTTGAAGGTGCAATTTTGCTTTACAGAAAGTCCTGTTATCCCTCAACTTATGCTTCTCCTTCTTTTGCATAATCACTGCTGTTTTGGCTTACTTGAGCGAGTTGTTTGCCTCTTAAATGGACTGGTTCAGCTTTCTGGGTTAGCAGCATTTAAACCTGTGGGAGAAAAAAAAAAAGGATAATTTTCTTCTTGTTTAGTTTCTTGAACTGGCTCATGTGCATCACTTCAGTGTCAGCAGTGTAAGGGCCAATCGCAGAAAGTTGTGGTTCCCTTCCCTTTGCTATTGTCTGAAATGTCAAACTTCATCCTAAGAAAAAGAACAGCTCGAGGAGCAACTGTGTAATTTTTCTGTGCATCCAACTAGATTCTGTGTGGTCAGTAGTGCTGGTGGCAGCATATGGATCCAGCAAGTGAGTAGCAGCATTTTACTGTACCTACCGGTAAAACACCATGAGGTACTTGTGATCAGTACTGTCTTGGCTTAATGTCTCCATCTAGACCTATGTACTCCAAATCTCAGGCCAGGTTGGCTGGAATCTTCTTAGAAACCTCATTTGGGTTACTTAATTCATTACCTTCTCTACAAATATTGTGTCTGGTTTTGCATGATTTCAGTATGAAACCAAGCGAAACTCAATGGTTGCGATTTTGTTTTGCTTAGCACTCCTGGGTGCGTGTGGGTCTGTAAGCAGGAGCTGGGGCTGGCAATGCAGGGAGCCGCGCAGAGCAGAGCAGGACTGAACGGAACAAGCAAATGAACCAAATAGGCAGCTCCAGTCTTGTAAAGGGAAACTGCAACTTCACAGGCAATTGAGCTAGTACAATTTATTCTAATTTATTACAGTAAACTACATATTAGCAAACATTAACAAATCAGGGGCAGATTTATGACAGGGAAGGCTACTGTGCTAATGAGTGGCCCCTTCATTAGCATTGCCTGGAGCAGCATATGCTCTCTCTCAGCCTTTCCTTCCCACATTTTCCGATTACCATCACAGCAGAAACCAGCTTTTCATATCCTGTAATCTCTGACTGGGAGGAACCTTGTTTGGAAGCTAAACAAGGGAACTGGCAGACGGCTTTTTATGTGAACTATGGCTCTGGTAGTTTTTCTTTGGGCATTTACTTGCAGAAGCACAGGAGTACTGGGTAGTGGGCACCTCTCAAGATTTGGGTCCCGGTTGTGGTTGCTGCTAGAGCAGTTGTAGTTTTTATGTGTTGCATTGCTGTTAACTGGCCCTGACTATCAACTTCTCTACTATTTTATTCCTCTGTATACAACACAGGATTCCTAACACTTACCTATCAATCACAGCAAAATATTTTTATTTTGTAAGATTTCTTTCATCATTATGGATTTTTTTTCAATAGTATGTATCAACTATTTGCATTTTCAGCATTATTGTATCTGACTTAAAGAGGGAGGAAGGGTCTGTGGATTTCACTGATTAATTACTGTAAAGCATTTGAGATCTTGGATTTGCAGATGCTGTCAAAGCATAAAATATGATCAACATACCTTTAAATCAATGAAAGACCCAGAATATCACAATTCAGAGAGCAAACAAACCTAATTGTTTACTCTCCACTCTGCTGCAGTCTGTAAGTGCAGACTTGAAATTAATGTAGTATACTTTGGCCACCCAGCTAAAAACCACAAAAATCCATATAAAACACCTTCCAAATTCCTCAACTGCAGATTGTACTAGTGTAAAAAACCTCTTTCTATGATAACTTTTCTCCCTTTAAATGCTTGGTCTTTTATTAGGTACATAACAATTTGAAAGGTTTGGAGTGATTTTTCTGTCACAGATTCATAATCCAGCTGTTGATAAAAACTGCTCCTCAATGTCTCTACTGGTAGGCTCTGCATTCCCCCTCCCCTCCCCCATCCCTGGAACAACTCTAAAGACAACTTTCCATATTGCATATCAACAAACTGTCTCAAGACAACACTGATTTTTCTGTAACCCGTGAGAACATGATTAAGTCCTGGTTTATAACAATCATTTAATTAATTCTTGGTCCTTTCGTCAGGCAGTCTGGATCTCACTCTACAGACATGTGCAAGGTTCCTATTTTTTTTTTTTTTTTCTGTTCAAGACAATTTACATTTGCCATGTAACACTTCACTAAAGACAGGGAACAGGAGAGCAATGCAAACGCCCAGATTTTCCAAACTGCTCTGACCACTTTGAATCACCCCATAAAACTTCCAGATCTCTCCTCCTTGGGGAAAAGTGCAGGTGTTGGTGGGTTGCCGGAGTAGCTCTTAAGCTAAGATCCCCCTCCTTGGCCACCAGCAGAGAGGGTGCGGAGAGGAGAGTGGAGGAGGTATTGCTGGGGCTGTGGGTGTCTGGCTGCTGCCTTCCTGCCATTGCCCTGTGTGGGTCTTGGCAGCTGGTGAGAGACGGGGCTGCTCAGGGTGATGCTTGGGGAAAACAGCCAGGGCCTGCCAGAGTGGAGACCTTCAGTTTTCTTTGAACTGCGCTGTAACGTTTTCAAAACTGAGGAATTTCTGAGAAAAACAGAGAGAGAAAGGGTGAAGGAAAAAAAAAGAAAGTCCTGGAAATGGAGCGAAACCCCTGAGCATCGTTCATTCACTGCTGAAGGGGAGGGAGGGGAAAGGAAAAGATGGGAATGCAAGGTTTTAAACAGTTGACATTTGGAAATTTCCAGTTTGGAAACCCTTGAATTATCTGAAGAATTGTTGAGATTTGTTTCCAATTTTTTTGTTAAAATAATAATTAGAAACTTAATTACTATTCCTTGCATGCTCCACTGCTTCTCTCAGAATGTATAAAGCTTTAGTGAGGGCAATTTTTTTCCCCATACATAAATTAATATACTTTAAGACCAGAAGGGACTGTTCATCTGACCTCATACATTACAAAGGCAACTGATTTGCTGTATATTAATTCCCGCTTCAAGTCAGATAGCTCTGATTCAACTGCAGCATACCACTGAGAAATCTTCCCACTTCAAACCCTTATCCCCTTGTTTATACATCAATGAACTCCATTATCCTTTTTGGTACCACCATCACTTTGGGAAGTTTAATCCACCAAAGACTCTGAGATCCAGTAGATGTCCTCTCCTCTTGATTCCCCTCCCCTAGTCCTGGGACAACTAGTCTGTGATTAAGTACATGACTTTATTTTTGATCATGAAAAAAGTCATGTCATTACCTAAGCAATGAAAATAAAACAATGTCAGTAAACCAGCCATTGCATTTTCTTCTCCACCACTCCTCTCACATTTCTGCCAAAAGCAAGCTATGGTGAGATCTGTTGTTTGTTTTTTTTTGTTTTGTTCTTTTTTTTTCTCCTTTAATTCATTAATTAAAATTTATATTAAAATTAGGGTCAAAGATTATCCCTGTGGGACTTTCCTCAACAATTGCTCCGTGTTTATAGTTGCATTTCAAGACCTGCTGGTTTCTAATTCATTTACTGTGTGCCCTGTTGACTTTACAGCATTCTAGTTCATTGTTCATAATATTGTGTGGTGCCCTGCCAAAATATATTTGATTTATTTACATTGTTACCTTTATCAAATCTATAAATTCACTTGCTATTAAATAATTAATTCCCGTTGCAGGCAAATTAGCTCTTGGCATTTTTTCTGTAGATAGGAGGGAAAACAGAGATGTCAGCCAGGAGCTGTGACAAGGCAGAAACCTGGGAAGGACACAAAACAGAGGATCTGACTGAGGGTAGTGTGGGCCATGAAGGGCTTTGACAGGAATGCTTTAACCAGGGCCCCAAATTAACAGCCTGGCCCCTTGGGGAATGCAAGAGAGGAAGCACTGTGGTGCTGATAGAAGTGCGGAGGCAGCAACTCCACCTGACAGGCAGCTAAGGACACCCGCAGACATTAGTATCTGCGAGTAATTCCTGTGAATCTAAAAGAGACGTCTGCGTGACTCCTCACCTTTTTCCCCTGCGTTCAGCCTGGCCTCCTCTATAAATGCATTACAGAAGAACCATAAGATTTCTCAAGTTTCATATTTTCTGTAAGTTATCACATCTACCATGTGATGGGATTATATAATTGCTTATTTTCTACATGTACAGCACATTCAGGTCGTAAACTCAATTTGTGCTCTTAGAACAGTGTATGTATCAGTTTCTCCAGTAATACCTTCCTCTTCCAGCCTACAAAAACATAAGAAATCAAGAATGCCATTTATGTTGTATCACAGTCACCACCCACAGATTTTATGAACTTTTGATAATAGTCTCTATAAGATAGCCTGCTGCTTTTTTTAAAATTACATTTTGCAAATTCCTTACTAACAGTAGCTAAAACAGAGATTATCCACACAAATACTTTTATTAAGTGGAAACTCTGATATAAATCTTCTGTATTTAACCACTAACCTCAAATGACTACAGCACACTGGAAAAAAATCTAACTTTTCTTTGAGTGGGTTACTTTTGCTGGCTTCACTAATGCCCTTCAATATGTATTCTCTGCTCAGTTTACCCACAAGCAACTTTTGGTGGATTTATTTTTTTCTGTGACTACAGGAGTGATCAGAAGCCACAGCAGCAGGGCATTGAAGTTTGTCTCACTTTGATTTGCTTCATCTAGAAGAGAACAGATCCGATAGCGTGCCACCCTAAGGCAATTTCCAAGTTGTGCACATTAGAAACTACACCAGAGCACTGGGGTAAGGCATTAGCTTCCCTAATAATAAGAAAGGTCCTAGGATGTGTTTATGTAGAGAGAGAGAATGAAAAAGATGAAGGAGATGATGAGAATTGTCCTATGACTGTGAGAAGCCTGCTGAGAAAAGAAAGAGATTTTCTGAACAAATGGACCAAGACTCCAAAGCATTTAAAAAAAAACAACAGCTACGTAGAATAAGGAAAAATTCGTTCACAGTCGATATTAAGATATTAATTAACTATGAAAATGTGTTTATTTTTTTCCACTGAATTTATCCCCCTTGTTTTTAAGGGATGAAGGGAGTATTGTTCTTCTAAGTTGGAATTAGTGAAATAGCACATCCCTCCACACACATACACATATATGAAGGGCAAATCATTCTGGTATTTCACATGGTGCTCTCCAACTGGTAACTCCTGAGTGCAAAGGCCTGGTTTGCTATTCTGAGAAGATCTTCAGAGTCAGCATGTGGTCAGTCCTGTGCCAAACATGCTGTGTCAGGCAGTCATGGCATCCACACATGGCAAGACTGACTCTTTGGACCCCTCTGCCTATAGGTAGTGGCTGTGAGTGTGTGCACCAGTTGTATATTAAGGGCAATCCCATTGAGTGCACATATTCATAAAGATGTCTCTAGCATCCCTAAGCTCCTGTAGGTTTTATAATTAATATCTGTTTTGTTCACACTCTGCTGTGTTTCCTTTCCATTCCCTTGCCGGGCAAATAAGATTTTGCTTTCATGATAACTCTTACAGAGTTTCTGCTTTACCAGGTGACCCAGCAGTAGAAATAGGATACAGATTAGGTACGGACGAATGATCACATCTATGCTGAATTGCTCAGAGCACACAACAAACAAATTATGTTGGCTTTCTGTGCTTCTGTGCTGGCTTTCTGTGCTTCTGTGCTGGCTTTCTGTGCTGCAAGATGCTACCTGATCTGGCACAAAGTTAGAGTGGGGTGACAGACAATACCTGATTCTGCCTGAAGCCCGACAGTGCAAAAAGAGCTGTGGGATATATTTTTTTTTTAAACAAATTTGCAGTGGTTTGAGTTTGGGCTATATTAGAGGGGGTTTTAATTCCATGGCCAAGATATTTTTAGGACAAGATACTAAAATCCCTAATCTGGATTTACTGTATCATCAAACAACAGCCCGAGTTTAATGAGAAGAAATGTTGTTGAGATAATGTATTCTGAGTCAATAGTGCAAAGTCATTTGGAAAACATGATTCTCCTATCAATTTTTCTGTTGTGATTAGTGGCTCTCAAGAGTCAGCTGGAAGAGCAGAAAATTGCTGGTCATGGCTTCCTAATTAAAAAAGCAGCCTACTAGTTATTCAGCATCGTTTAAGGCTACCTGCTTTTAAAGTATGCCATTCACAAACAATATCCAAGCATGACTTTATACCTACAAATTACTGAATCATTGTGGCACATCCTGCTTCCTTGAACTGGCCTCTATGTTAGAGGACATTACATGGAAAATGGCACCACCACTTCATGTCATCTGGCTTTATCTTCTCTCCCTCTATCTCTCAGAAAGCTAAAATGAGGCAAACTTCATTGTGTTAATTACCATGAATTATATTCTTATCTCTGCCTTAATTCTCTAAAAAGCCAGTGTTTCAAACACTGTTTGATATCCACTATAAGAGGACAGAGCTCAGTAGAAGAAAGTAGGTAGTTGATTATAAATGAGGCACCATAGCACTTAACTGTTCTGAGTCCAAAGTTTAGAATGAAATCCAAAAGTCTCAGTTAATTTCTTGTCCTTCCTGTACACGCCTGGGGGAAAGAGATACTTCACACGGAACCCCAAATCCTGTAGGCTGTGGGCCCTGCTCAGAGTCATGAGAGAAGTCAGGTATATATATAAAGTTGACATACTCTGAAGTGCTCGATGCATGTCTGCCAAAAAGTGCTTCTGTCTATTTGAGATCTGCCACTTGCTCCCCTTCCCCCTGCAGTGGAAACTTGAAACCATTCACTTAATTAACGGAGCAGGGTTCACGCTTTTCTTCTGAAAGTTATTGACTGGACAAGGATCTTTTTACATAACAGCTAGGGGATTATAGCAGTTGCAAAAGAAGCACTTAATTAATTCTCCTTCTCAGCCTGAAAGAATTCACATGCATATCTGCCACCTCCCAAGGAAATGTGAGCCCCCCCAGTCACACACTGGCAGAGGATGATGAGGGCAGCAGGGAGGAGGTACACAAAGTGCTCACCGACCCTTCTGTTGGAGCTGGACCATGCAATTTCACAAGTCAGTGAGCCCAGCAAACCTGGCTTTAGAGTCCGGTGGTTAGTCACTCATATGGAAAAGAGGCATCCTGGGTTTTGACTCCTCTATTTTATACTAAATAACAAGATTTAGACTGTCTGCCTGAGGATTTGTGCATCCACCCCTGTCTCTCCACTTCCCAGCCACAGTGCTGATGGCTGAGATGTACACAGGTCAGTGCCAGCACCAGGGCTGCAGCTTCATTTCCACTGCAGGTATGTGCTTGTTTCATGGAGTCCTGCATCCAGACAGGAGCTGTGACTGCAGCTAAACTTATGCTTTCCTGGACCTTCAAGGACCCTCTAAGATGCCCAGATGCAAAACAGTTTCATCTAGAGTAGCATAGTCCTACTTTCCCCCTGTCCTGTGATCAAGAATGCTCACCTTGTGAATGTCCCCCCCTCAAGTACATCGGTCACCTGACTTCTATAGAGGATGCTGCTACAGTAGATTCTGGGATCCTGAGCTTTGGATTTACGTGCCCTATTCTTCCCTGGTATTTCTTTAAGTGTGTAAATTCTTAATGTGTGCTTGGATCCAGGTCTGAAAAACACTCTCTGTGAAATATGTTAATAATGAGTATAGGATTGTTCATATTTATATAAAATACAAAATATAAATATAAAATCAGGTAAGAGGATTCCATAATTTTTTTTTTTTGCCATTTACATAGTACAGAAGGTGTCTGTGACACAGTAAAAAAAAAAATCAGGTTTATGCTGCTCGCTGTCTGAGGACAAATCTAAAGCGGTCAAATGTAATACAGACCTTACATTAGTGGGAGAAGGTGGCTGCAGTCAGACATGATAGGCAAAACAAGAGAAATGGGATTCTGATTACATTGGTGTTTCAGGATTAGTGTAATCTTTTGCATTTTGAAAGCATCCTACCCATATTTCAAACCTATGGCCTCTACCAAATTCAGGGAGTATTTTTTTAGAAACTTTAGAAATATGGCTGCAATGGTCCCAGTTGTTCTGTGTCATTTTAACTGATCAAAGTTTTACTTAAGCAGAGTTATGTCTCAGAAGCATGACTGGTTTGTCTGTGTGTAAATCCTGCCAGTAGTTCCTCTATTCTAATCTCCCTTTTGCCACTAATTTATGTTGTGGGCTTGAGTTTGTCATTTAAGCTTAATTGCTGATCTCACTGGAGTAGGAGCTCTGCCACTGGATTCAATGGAGATAACTTAGGCCTTCAGCCATTTTGTCTCCTTGCTTCCGTATTACAAAGAACAGATGAGAAACGATTGTGCTTGATACTAAAACAGTGATCAGGACAGGATAGGTGTTATGCAGCTCTATATTCAAAAATGTTTGTGTTTTCCCTGCTAGGGAACAAAAGCAATGCTGAAACTGGGGGCTATATGCCTACCCCTGCCTCTCCAAACTGAGGCTGTGGATGCATGGGCTGCCGTGGGGACACCTCTGATCTACTGTTCTTCTAGCCCTGGCACTTCTGCCTGCCCAGTAACTTAAATTCCCCAGGGGATGTGAACATCTCCAAGTTATCCTTTTGCTTGGTACCTAGCCACTGCTGTGCTGGAGATGCATATTTACTCCCTTGGGCTAATTAAGAAATAAATTTTGGTTCTCTCACTTCCTAGGTGAATATTCTAGCAGCTAAACAATTATGCACTCAGTGCTACTACAGCATCAGATGTGGTTAGTTGTAGTCCTGGCCACAATTAACGTTTCAGTCTTCTGCAGGGACTTTTAACTGAGTTCAAGTACCAATCCAGTGAACCCATTAAATGAGAGGTGTAGGTAGGAGATAAGCATCCATTTTTCCACTTCTGAGTATATGTGGGAGACTAAAGGTAAATACCTCAGAAGTTTTCAAGCTAAGAAGGGAGGCACCTAATGAATTTATGTAGCTATACATGAGACAGTCCTGCAAAGTAGGACAGACTGTATTTCTCTCTGAGACTGTGGTGAAGTTTGGGCATCCATTTCACATTTTAGACAGAACTTATTCAGACTGGATCTAAGAGAATCAGTGGAAAAATTGACAACATTATCTTTTTTTTCCCCCAACATTTACAAATGTATGCTATAATAATATAATATATTTTAATATTATTCCTTCTTCAGATTTCTCTTATGCTTTAGTTCTTCATACATGCATGGTTTTAGTCCACTGGCTGCATCACTTGCTTCCTCACCAAAGAGCAGATTCTAGTGGGTAGTGATATAGGAACTCTCGTCCAGTCCTCCTCAGCCTTTAAGTGTTTTATACTATTGATATTAAATAGTAAAAATTTGTGTCAGATGGGAGGCCTTGGAAGCCCGTAAACTTCAAAAATAATTATGCTGAGATGTCCTAGATTCTAGAACAACAGCAAATGCTAAAAAAAAAAAAGAAAAAAAAGTTATCTTTCCAATGCTGTGCTATGTATTATATTCTCAGTTTGCTAGAGAGAGATTCATGCAAATTCCCTAGACAGGTAAACAAGTCTAGGAAAGCACCACCCTCTGGGAAAGTTGCCCTAGTTCACAAAGCCAGATAAAGACTGAATTTTTTTAAAGAGACAGGCTGAAGACAGGACCCCAGCCTGGAGAGGAATAGAGAGGACAGGTAAAGAGACAAACTAGAACGTTTTCATGAATTTGTGTTTATAGCCACTGGCACACCTAACAGCAACCTAAAGATGTGTGCTGACTGTTGACTGTCTTACAGCTTGTTTTCTCTGTATCTCTTCATCCTGAAATAAGAGAGACTCTCCAGCATTAAAGCTGCGTGGTGGCCAATCCACCGCGTCAAGGTCTCCGGGAGAGAACAGGAGTAATTCTGCTGAACTTAGTCAGACCCAATAGGTTATAAACACAAAGATCTACAAGAGTTTCGAGTGAGAACCTGGTCTGAACAGAAACAGCCATTTTAACACGTGTCAGAGGGGTGGAGAAGATGGCTGGGAACCACAATTTAACCAGCTGCAGCAAGAACTGCTACAAGCTGTTGATCAGCCCCCTAATACAAGTCCACTTTTTCTCTGCTTGGCTTTCTGCAATTATATGGCTTTTGGATATCCGCTAGCTTATTTGATACATACTATTCACAATCTGGCCTATCTGCAGGAATAATATTTGAAAAAACCTAATCTGAATTCCCCATTACTTTTGCCAAATGAGAATTATTGTCTTAGCTGAGCATTCCTCAGTGTCTTCTAAAACACCATGCCTTTGTATAGTATGCATGACTGAGTACTTGGTTATACCTTTGTGTTGAATGACATTCTACAAAGAAGGACTTTTGAAGAATTAGGTGTCTTTTCTGGCATCATAAAGTATTTTCCTACCTAGTTTGGAATGCATTTTGTTCCTTATGATGCATTCAGTTGAAGCACTGATATCTCTGTAAAGAAATATTGTGAGGTTATAAGGCAGTGGCTACATTCACTATACAGTAATATTAACAGCTTCCATCCAATTCATGTGGCCTTTACAATTTTGCATAGGATAATTCTCTCTCTCTCTTATGTGAAAGACCTAAGTAAAGTCTATTGAATCTAAAACCACTGATCAGCATAGTACACCGTTACTAAATCTTCTGTATCATGAGAATATAAATGAAGTCACAGGGACTATTAGTTTCAGAGAGTCATCTATTGTTTAATGGGACATAGAAGACTTTACAAGATACAAATCTTTTCCAGAATCCTTTCAAAGTTTTCTCCGTGAGCTCAAAGGCTCAGTTCCTTCAACATCACCCGTGAAGTCCTTACAGCACCCTGGTGAACGAACACTAACTACCCTTACTGATTTCAGCTGATTGAGATGTTGCTCTCTGCAGTGCTTCAGTGGTTGGGGCATGAGATTCTTGGGTTCATGAAAAAACCTCATATAGTGGTGGTGGGTTCATGAGGTGCCAGGAAAAGTGTAGTTGACGATGGGCGCTTAGTCACAGAGCTTGGATACAAGACTGGGTTGAGGTTTCTCTCCACAGCTGTTAGTGTGAAAAGTATTAGCCTGCCCCAGAAAGTAAGCAATTGTCACTCAAATGATAGGAAAGGGTGTTTCATTTTGTGTGATTTTTCTTTACTATTGAGTCTGGCTAGGTAGGGAGTAGAGGTTATTTATGATTCTTGTAACAGAAAGCTAATGTTGAGATGTTGTAGTCTCCTCGTCTATCCAGACTTTGTGACAATGAATCCATATAGGGTGGCCTCTTTACAGATCTGATAAACCTGGTGGTATGACCGAAGGAATAATTCTTGTAAACCACCTAGCTTAAGTGTTACTCCTTGGTTAGTAAGAGCCATGTATGGAATGTTCTCGTCAGAGTAATCAGCTTGGTAACCAGTGGCAATGCTCCCAGATAACAAAAAAAGCAATGCTAATTTTTTGTGGGAAAATGTTGTGCTGTTTGAGGCACACTGTAGTTCTGCCCACACTTGGTAATAAGAAAGCAATGTAGTAAAATGTTATGATAATAGTTGCTCAGAAATAGCAATGAAGTATAAACACCTGGATATTCCGGTTCCCTGTCTTTAAATCAATCATAAAAAAGCCCATCCCTTCCTAATGAGTTAAGAACGTTTGGTCCCACAGCAATCAATGAGAATTTTGTCACTGACTTGTAAAGGGCCCCAAGGAGAGCCTTCTCAGGCATGTCCAGCCTTTCAGCAGTGCCATCTGGCTCCCCCAGCCCAAGAAATCTGATGAACACCAAAAGATTCTGAGAACAGTGTTTAAAAGGTTTAAGAGACCTTATTATAGCCAGTATTTCCTATAGCTCAGTTTGTCTTTTTTTCTTACACTGTTATCAAAAACCACTCATATTTGACCACCGATTTCAGAGGTCAGTCTCTTCTAAGACTATTTCAGTGTTTGCAATTAAAAGCAATTCCCACCTTTGCTTTTGTGTGACGTATAGCTACAATTTTCATTATTGTTACATTTTCTGCAAACAGGTATACAACGCTTCACATCCTCAGAATATTCAGTATTATTTAAAGCATTGTGGACATATGTGTGATAGAAATACTAAAGGGAGAATTATGACATCTGCATCATCCTTTGAGTCTTCTCTCTTCCAAACTTACAAGGTCTAGTATAATTAAACTCTACTGATATGGAAGGAAATGTGCAATTTTGATTATAATTGTTGTCTCTGTACCTGTTCTTATGCCACTATATTCTTTTGACACTGATGTCATCAGAACAGCAACTAATAATCAAAATGATGACCTATCATAGATTTATACTAATCACATAATAATGATTTCACTTTTCTTCTCTGTGCTAAGGCATACTTTTCTTACCTTTGTAACCAGTACTGAGCATTAAGTAGATTTGTACAGACTTATTCACTGACTCCAAGATCTCTTTCTATAGTAGTAATAGTTAGTTCAGAGCCCACTGTTGTCTAGATCTAGTTAAGACCGGTTTTGTTTATGATCCTTCATTTATAAGCATCACATTTTCCCTGACAGTTCATTACCCAGCCAGTAAGTAACATGAATATTAATTTTTGAAACCTTGAATTACCAGCAAATGTCATTGCCTTACCATCTTCTCCCTTTTCTAGATCGTTTGTTATTATACTGAACAATACAAGCCTCAGCACAGATCCTAGTGATCTCCTTTTCCTGTAAAATCAGTTCATTATTTCTACTCTTTGTTTCTGTACTTTAATCAGATCTGAAGTTTTGAGAGGATCTTCCATGCTACAATGCCAGCTTAGTTTCTTGGAGATGAATGCTGTAAAGCTGTTTGAAAATCTACACTCATTACATAACCTGGATTTCCCACATCTGCCTGCTCTCGAGCACCTTTCAAAACCTCTGGTAAATTTAAAAGGTATGACATGCTGTTGTGGTTTTGTTTAGTGAGGGGGGGCCTAAGGTGGAAGCTTCTGTAGGAAACTGCTAGAAGTCGCTCCCCTTTGTTCAGTGGACTCGGCCGGGCCTAGGGCGGACCTGTGGCTGGCCAAGGCCGAGCCGATTGGTAGCAGAATGTCCCGTGATAACGCCTCTGCGATAACGTATTTAAGAAGGAGAAAACA
Organism: Ardeotis arabs; assembly: GCA_011801015.1. NCBI lineage: Eukaryota > Metazoa > Chordata > Aves > Otidiformes > Otididae > Ardeotis > Ardeotis arabs. Next base: position 319 of record JAAGAY010148579.1, on the reverse strand, counting down.
GAAAAAAAAAAGAGAGGAAGACAAGATGTGAAGAAGCTGAGCGGGGGCAGAGGCCCAGAGGGGGAGGCGCAGGCCTCACTGGCCTTGCAGGCCTCACCCTCTGGCCTCTCACCAGGCGGCTGACTGGGCCCAAGTCGGCCCGGCCCAGCTGCATGAAGTGGAGAGGAGATGAGATGGATGGGTGATGTGAAAGATCCTGAGAGGCGTCTGCCAGCCTGTTGTGAAGAACGAACTTTTCTTGTGAGAGAAACAGCTGCAGACGCCAAGGTCAGTTCAGAAGGAGAGGGAGGAGTAATGCGGCTCCTGGCCAAGATTCCCC
>JAAGAY010148578.1:74477-116104 GCA_011801015.1 Ardeotis arabs | reverse complement strand
GGGGGGGGGAGGGGAGGGGAGGGATGGGATGGGAATGTGGTTGGGGTTGGGGATGGAGATGGGGATGGAATGTAGATGGGATGGAAATGGGAATGGCAACAGGGATGAAAATGGAAATGGGAATGGGAACAGGAATGGGATGGGGTGGCAAGGGGTTGGGGATGGAGGTAGGATGGGAATGGGAAGAAGACAGGATGGGGATGGGAATCAGGTTGGGAATGGAGTCGGAGCTGGGGATGAGATGCAGGTAGGATGGAAAGGGGATGGGGATGAGGAGGGGATGGGGACGGGGACAGGAAGGGAACGGTAACGTCCCCACGTGCAGCACACGCTGCGGGTGATTGAGGCAGCCCGGCCGCCCTTCCGGCACCAGACCAACGCGGCGTACACGCCGATGGCCGCGCTGAAGCATGCCGACCCCAGCGGCGCCCTCATGACCGACGCGTTCTACAAGCTGGTGTTCAAGTACGACGCGGTGCTGCGGCTCGGCCTCCGCGCCATCCGCCTGCTCCGCTGGAAGGCCCAGAAGGTGAAGGAGGGCGTCCGGCTGCTGGGCTTCAAATAGCCCCCGCAGCCCCTGGCACCGCGGGGCACTGCGCCGGTGCAGCCGCCCGGGGGCCTGGCTCACTTCGGGGGACAGCTCGGAAGCGAGGGGCGAGCCGGGCTGGGACCCATGCGGGGTTTCGCTTCCTGCTCCCGGCCCGAAATAGCGCCCGCCGCCGCTGTATTAAAATGGGGAGTGGTATTTTTAACCAGTGCCGGGTGAAAAAGCAGAGTGGCTTCCTGCGAGAGCGCGGCGGCTGTGACGGGGCTGGGAAGGGCTGGCAGCTGCCCCCCGCCTGCCTCCCGCTCCCCGGGGGCAGCCAGTCCCCTGCGCCCACGGGCATGCGGCCCCCCGGCGCCCTGTCCCTGTCCCCCCCGCCACCAGCGATGGCTGCATCCCCCTTTCCCCGGGCTCCGCTGTGGGATGAGCAGTGCCCCGTGGTGAGGGGCTCCCGCACGCTGGACCCCTGCTCCGGCACCACGCCCCATGGCACTGGGGCAGCACGAGGGGAGACAGCACCGCGCCGGCAGCTCAGCTGCAGCACTGGGTGCAGGAGCTGGCACAGGGACGGGAGCAGGGTGCAGAGGGTGCACGGTGCATTTTGGAGGGTGCACAGTGGGTGCAAAGGGGCTGCGTGGTGCAGAGGGGGTGCTGGGGGCAGCGGTGCTGGGGGCAGCGTGCGTGGTGGGTGCAGGCTAAGCACCGTGTCAGGGGGACCCCAGCACCCTGTGCTGCCCCGGGGGTCCCCTCTGGCTCGGGGCAGGGGTGATGGTGGGGGGGTGCAGCCTGTGCCGCCCCACGGCCGGGCGCAGGGTGCTGGCACGTGGGCGCCTAGCGTGACTGCGCCCAGGAGGTGAGAGCAGGGGGAAACCGCAGGGAGGCCCGGCATGATTCAACGCCGCGGGTTTTTTCTCAGAAACCTCCCTGGCTCCCACCACGCTTCCCGACGCGGCTGCACCGGAGCCAGGGACACCCCACAGCCTCACCAGAGCCCAGGATGGGGGGTGCAAGGATGCACGCAGGGTCCCCATAACTGCGCCGGGACCCCCAGCCCCACGTGTGAGGGGCTGGATGGCAGCTGCAGCGCTGTGCGCTGTGCACCAGCCCGTGCCATGCACGTGGCCGCCCTCGGCCTGGCCAGCTCCGGGCGCTTTGGGGACAGGATGAGCGATGGAGGAAGAGGAAACATTTTTGCATTATCCCCCCTCTTTCTGAACGAGTTAATGGCAAATCGGCGGTGGGGACTGCGGCCCCGGGGCTACGACAACGGCAGGCGCAGCACCTGTGGGACTTGCAGGGGTGACATCAAAGCGACGGCAGAGACGCAGCCTCCCCCCCGCTGCGGTTTCTGCAGATTTGACTAACTTTCTCCGCTTCGGAGGGCAGAGATGGGGGGGCTGTGCCTGCCCCCAGAGAGCAGCATGGGGGGGCTCTCGGCTGCGGCACAGCCCCCCAGCACAGAGCCACAGCCATGGGAAACGGGGCTGAGGGATGACACAACCCCCCCAGCCCCACAGTGTCCCCCAGTCCCCAGCCATGGGGTTCGTCCCCACCCTTGCTGCAGGGCAAGGGGGCAGCGGGTGTCCGGGGTCCTGCGATGGCCTCAGCCCCACCCGCAGCCATCTGCCAGGTGGGAAGGGGGTCCCAGGCAGAGCGAGGGGAAACAGGGAGCTGCTGTGGCCTGGGCTGGGAGCGGGGGGCTCCTCCATTGGTGGGGGCACCTGGATCGTCCTCATGGCTGAGGAGCAACACCTCCAGCCGGGAGCATCCTCCCCGGCTGCCGAGCATCACTGCAGAGTGAGGAGCAGCATCCCCATCCCGCCCTCCGCTGCAGTCCAAGGGGCCGAAGCCGCTCGGGTCAGACGCAGGTTCTTCTAAAAACAATTGTCTGCCGGGACTTTCCTCTCCCCGGCCCCGGGCAGCCAGCGTGTGACACTCGTCAGCCGCTCCCCTCGCTCCCCCGAGGCTCTCGCTGGCTGCCCAGGTGCGCGGCTTGCTGCGATGCAAATCTGGCGCCAGATATAACCCGGCCGGAGGGAATGGCTCAGTGGCGCAGGAGCGCGCGGCTCCCCGGGGGCTTCACTTCCCTCCCGGCAAAGCGAGGGGAGCATCGGGCGTGACGTGAACCTGCTGCCCCCGCCACGGTGCCGCCGGTGACCCCGCGTCGGGGCCTGCGTGTCAGAGCCACGCGGCTGCAAGCCTCCCCCGCAGCGGTGCCAGCGTTGGGCAAGGGCTGCAGTGGTGCCCCCCACCCGCTGTCGCTCAGCCCCCCAAAGGAAGCACAGAGGTGGCCCCGTGCCCCGCTCATGGCTTTTCCCCCGGTTCTTGGGGGCGGTGGGAGCCCGGCCCACGCCGAGGGCTGCCAAACGCTGGTGGGTCCTTGGCGGGACGGCGCGGAGGAGCATGACTCAGTGAAAGGCTGGAGAATTGGGACAAGGAGGGGGTGGCGGCAGTGACTCAGTCCTCCCTCACCCGCTCTCCTCCCCACTCTCCCCTCCCGGCACTGCCGGTTTTCGGGTGCTGGACCGCTGCCCGAAGGGGAGCGGGAGCCGGCCGGGATGCTCAGAGGATGCAGTTCAGCGCCCAGTTTTATGGGATTTTTCGTGCGTTACAAAGCGTGTTTCAACACGACGGGGGAAACGAGTTCCTCCCCGCTCTATCACAACTACAGCGTATCAGCCGATAAGGATCTCTGTCGTAACACCAACCGAACGCTTCCACACGCCTGGCGCTTTCAAGGGGTTTTGGTCCCGGGCAGAGGGCTTTTCTAGCACCGAAGCAGCTCTGACGCAGGGAGAAGCCAGGCTGGGCACCCGCTGCCCCCCAGCCCCCTCAGCTGGGCCGGGGCTGCGCGCGCTGAAGGACTGGGTGAAACCCAGCCAGGGTCACCTGCCAGCGCCGCAGCGAGGGGAAAATAACTCCTGGCGCTTGCGTTGCACCCAGGCTAGGAAGGAAGTGACGGTAAAAGAAAAAAAAGGATCCTCTGACTTTTCTGTGTTTCAAGTGTGTCCAGCTTCTTGTGGTAGCAGGCGTCCGGAGAGTATGAAATAAGCGTGAACAACGCCAACCTGCCAAAACAGGTGGTGAAAAAGGGCCGTGGGAGGGCTGGCGTGAGCCTGCACCTTCCCCGCCTGCCGGGATGTTTCCATCTGACTGACGAGCTCCAGGACGGTGGGCGCAGCCCGCGTCGCCCCACGGACACCCTGAGCCCAGCCTGCGCTCCACGCGTGCCCCAAGTGGGTCCAGGCATGCGGGGCTGGGCGCTGCCTTCGCCCCACGCTGCCGCAGGGGGAGCAGAGCTGTCCCCGAGCAGAGTACGGGGGGCACTGGTGACCACCACCGGCCCCGGTGGGGGAAAGCGGCAAGAGCGTGGCTGCACGGGGAGGAAGCTGAGGGGCGCGTGCCCCTTCCACCGCCCCTCTCCCCCGCGCTGCGAGGGGGACGCCCTGCGTGCGAGAGGGCAGCGTCACCCACGCACGCCTGGCGTCACCTCGCAGACGCCCGGGATCCCAGGCGCAAACCCAGCCGCAAGCGTTTGCCAGCGCCGCAGCTCAGCAGCAGGCCGAGGCCGCTGCCAACGCGCGCGTCGGGGCTCCTCCGCACTTCTGCCAGAGCCGGGTTTCGCTCTGACTGTGCTCGGTAACACCAGGGCGAGGACGGCGCGTCGCGGCAGGGAGCGAGTGCCGAGGCCGGGAGCGGCTGCATGCTCGGGCAGGCGCCCAGGGCATCCCGCAGGAATCGCTTCTGCTCTGCCAGGGCAAATTTGGGCCGCTCCCCTCCCTCGAACGCTTGTCCTGAGCTCTCTGGGGAGCGGAGGAAAGCGGGCAGCAGCGCCAGGGCAGAGGAGGGCACGTCTCCTTGGACCATACTGTTCATCTGTTTCCCAAAACTAAAGACCGATACGGTCTGCAGCAGTTAGAGGAGCAGGCTCCGTTATCGTCACATCTCGGAGGGCATCAGCGCTCCACCGCGTCCCCAGTTGGTGCTCTGCTAACCACAGCCAGCGCAGCCGCCCCGGGGGGAAGCGCCACGGCTGCCGGCCGGCCGCGGGACTCATCACATCTTTGTGATTTACGGACCCCAGGGGCGGCAGGCAGCAGCTCTGGCCCCGCTGCCCTCTGCTCGCTCCTGCTTGTCAGCCCGCGTTTGCCGTGCAGGCTCCAGCCCGGAGCGCTGCGATCGCCTCCGCGTGCCCGGCTGTCAGGAGACAGCGCAGCACCCGCGGCCTCTTAGCTGTTATGTACCCGAGAACCTACTCCAATGTGAAAATTCAACAAACTCTGCAGCACAAGAGGCTCGTTTCTCAGCGCTAGGAGCCAGCTTCCTGCGCCGCCTCGGCGCTGCCCGCTGCTCAGATGTAATTCAGCAGCAAATAAAGAAACCAAGCGAGACAGCTGAAACAGCTGGCTGGAGCGCGTTCAAAGAGAATGGTCCAAACAGAAATTTGTTTCATACCAAAATAACCAAACCAGGAGAAGAATAAATCCGGCTCACAACAAACACCAGCGGTTTTTCCCCTCCGTTTTCCCAGATGGGATGATTTGCAGAGCTCCTCCGAGCTCAGGGACCTGCTCCAGAGCGAACGCAGCCCTTGGACGCACGGGCACGGCCCCCCACGCCGGCACAGCCGGGGCCTGGCCCGGAGGAGGGTGCAGGGGCAGCGCCGTGGGACAGGGTCCCCCGACACGAAGGGAGGCACAGAGGGGGCCGATCCCAACGCTGCACGGGGCCGGCGTGTCCGGCTCCCCAGCCCCGCTAAGGCAGAGCCCGGCCCCCGCTCAGGCATGCACTTGGCGAGCATCACACAGCAGATCAACGGTACTCAGATATAGATTTTTTCTTTTTAATAAACGACTGGGTTGAAATTCCACAACACGCGATTGTTCAACAGCAGAGCTGTAACGAGGTAACCGCTCGTCAACTCCAGGCAGCGCAGGGAACTCCTCTTGGTTCAGCCCATGGAAACCACGGCTCTGCCCGAGCAGCGGTGGGGAAACGGTGCCATCCAGGCCGCCAAAACCTCCCTCCTTCCTTGCACAACCTGGCAGCGCCGCCCAGGCGCGGCGGCTGATTGCTCACCTGATCTGGGAAGCAGGGGCGGGTGGCTGGAGCCCTGCCTGGCGGTAAGCGAAGAGCGGGAGCGTAATCTGAAGAGCGTTTTCAAGGATTCGGTGGCGGCGTGAGAAAGAAACCGGCAGCGCTGCGTGACACACATTTGGCAATCTGAGGAGCTTCCTGTGCAAACGACAAGTTACGTTTTACGACGTGCAATCTTATTCATTTCTGTTGAACCCTGAGGAATGTTTTCAGCAGCCAGGCTGCACGTGTAGCTCAGTCGCATCCCCCACGAAAACACAGCGGGAGAGATGGAGTTAGCAAACGATTGACACCGAGCGAGGCGGGGACCCGGCCGAAGCCTCTCCGAGCCCAGTCCTCAGACGAGGGGGTTAAGCCCTTGGGGGAACCGCAGCCTCGCTCACGGAAGGATCGTTTCTCACGCCGTGGCAGTGGGTACTCATCGGTGAAGAGCCAACGTCCGCCTGCTCACTGTATGTGCCTCACGACGGGAAACTGGTTATTGGAAAAGCTCCTGAACCTGTTTTATAACTACGCACACAACATCACACGCAGCAGCAGAAGAGCCCTCCTCTCCCCAACGACAAACAGGATCTAGCACTTCTCCAGCACTTTAGATACTCAAGCCCTCTGCAGACTGATTAATCCTCCTTCAGACATACACTTTTTTTGGGAAAATGAATGAAATTATCTTTTTTTTACCTTAGAATTCAGGGAGGGACGAAGTATTTGAGCCAAGAGCGAGCCCAGGTCAGAGCCAGGAATGAGATCCAGTGTTTCTGGGCTCTCGCCACTCCACCCAGGCCTCTGTGCCCCCGCCTTCCCTCATGGGAACGGATGGATCGCCATGGACACTGGCACGGCAACGTTGAAAAAGTACAAAAGCAAAGTAGATACCAAGCCATACAACGGATGCAAAAGCTCATCAGAAGACACCTAACGCTACGTTATACAAAAATACTTTGCAAAGAATAAACATTCGCTCAGCAAAACTGTTATCAAATTCGTATCTTAGCACAGTGACTAATAATACAGCTGCAGAGCAGCGATTAGATTAAAAGAACTATTTTAAAAACCAGCTTCAAAGTAATGGTAAATACTCATTTTGCAAAACAGCACATTTCACTCCGAGGGATATCCCCACGTAAAACCAGACAGCGTCATCGAGCTCCCACACGTTCACGTATGCAGATTCTCACGGTGCCTGCTGCCAGGACGAGGTGACTCCCGCGCCGAGCCCAACGCCGCCCGCAGGGACGCCGCGTGCCAGGGCTGGCCGCGCTCCGGACAGCACGGCCGCGAGTTCTGCTGGAGCTGAGCGGGAGCAAGGCGGGGGCACAGCGCAGTTCTGTCCTCGTTCTTGGCATCATCAGAAAGGAGGACTTTCCAGCCATGAAAACCAGGATTTCCCCCAGACCGCGTGGATGAGCCAACCAGCGACCTCACTGGGTATCCCGAGAAATGCACACTGTTAAAAAACCCCAACCCCAAAATAGGTCTCATTTCTTATTTTGCTGTTACTGAGTAAGACGCACGTGGGAGTGACTTTAAAGAAAGTGAACAGAGGGGTCAGAAAAATGAAAGCGTGGTGGGACCACATGCTCTTTAGGACTGAGGGGAAAACCTTTAAAGAGGAATTAATAATCCCTCCCAGCCACAATCAGCCACGTGAAGACCATCAGGGCTGTAACAGCCAGGAAAAGCTCCTGGACACCTCTGCCTGCACGTCTGACCAAGCAGGGAAACTGGCAGCAGGGCATAAAAGCCTTTTGCGCTGAGTTAAAGCATACATTATAAAAACAAATGCACGTTAAAAAATAAAAACATCTCAAATAGCTCTTAATTTTCACAAAAAATAAAGTCATATAGAAATTGGTCCCTGCTCCTGGTATTTTATACAGTACCACTCACCACAGCAGCTAGGCACAGATGCTACAGAACACTGAATTATCTGTAAAGACAAATGTAAAAAGGTGCCACCTCCCTGTGACACTCATGTAAAAACTGGCATAGAAAAATACTCAAGGAATATCTTTATACTAATTAAAACCAAACACACACAAGCTTCCCCTCCGATCTAAAAGAAAGCCTTTGACCCTGGAAGAGCAGTCCTTTCATTTGAGCACGACTCTGTGCTCGCCGCGCGCTATGTGCGAGGAAAACTCGTAGCGGTCGTGGCTGCGGTACCCACAGACGTTGCACTCGAAGGGATCGCGGAACCCGTGGCAACCCATGTGGATGGTGAACATCACGTAATCCAGAAAGAGGACGCGGCAATGGTCGCACCGGTAGACGCCGATGGCCTCCCCTTCCTTGTTGATGACCTTAAAGGCATCGCGCGGGCATATGGCAGGCGGCTTGATGATGTCATACGGCCTCGGGAAATCCTTCAAGGACTGGAGGCCGTTGCGGGCCTGAGCAGGGATGAGCTGGCTTTGATGGAAGGCGGGGTTCTGCCGCTCCTCGTGGTTGCTGTCAGTGTCTGTGGAGTCTTGGCCGCTGTTGTTCGGGGAAAGGCCTCTGTCAGAAGACAGGCTTTTGTCCCTTAGGTGGGCATGGCTCTTCTCGGCATCCTGCGAGGTGCCGTTGGGCACGTCGGAGCGGGTCAGCGGGATGGGATACAGGCTGCTTATGACGGGGACCATTTCGGAGGTGGGAGCCGGTGGCGTCTGCACGAGAGGGCGCAAGGCTTCAGCCCCAAGGTAGGTGATGGCATTGTTTATGGCCTGGTCCATCATGCGTCCTTGCATTATGTCGCTTTCCTTTTCGTACATGAAACCTGAATTGTAATTAACATCAAAACTATGTCGTTTCTCACCTGCAAGAGAGGAGAGAGATTAAATTGCCTGGGTGGGTAAAGAAGTATTTAAACTCTGTGATGTCTTTTCTAAATGGAAAGGAGAGGCACGAAATGTTCTCTGCTGAAGGAGGCTGTTCAAATACACAAGCAGCTTTTGAGTGGGGGGGTTTTGTGGTTGTTGTTTTTTTTTTTTTAAAGCTCAGGTTTGGAAGCAAAATTCTAATGGAGGAGGTGGTGGGGATACTTACTGGACAAATCATCATTAAATTTTTTTAACTGTTCTGGGATTTAAGGGGAAGAACATAGCTTCCATAGGTTAACTTCTCTCCCCTTTTTTTTTTTTCTAGAAAAAGGCAAATTATCATTAATGAAAATACTTGTAAAAAAGCCAACTGATAATGAACCAAAATACTCCATTTTCAATACCCAGACTGTAACCTTTCGTTCTTGACTTGTCCCTCGAGAAGCACACCCCTCTCTAACAGAAACAGTGAAGACAAGTGCCGGCGAGATCGGATGCACTTCTCATTACTTTCACCCAGCTGACAGATTCTTCTTCCACTCGTCCCTGGACACTGAAGTCAATTTTCCCTGTTGTCTTCCGACAGCTACAGCTTCCTCTGCACCACGTCTGGTTTCTTTGAACTCAACACAGGTTTTCAGATAATCTAACACTGCCTATGTGTAAATGTATGAACTAACACATTTAGGGTCACTGGATATGGGGCTAGTGAAAGAGGAGTGAAACGTATTCCTCGGGGCTTTGAACGAGAGGAGAGCCAGGAGAGCGTACCTGAAATTTTGCTCTCGCCACTTTGTGCAAGGACTAAGGCAAGGGAGGTGCGTTGGGCAGCACACCAACTCGTTTTCCCTACGCCAGGCGCGAGGAGGAAATAAAACTGCACCCCAGAAGGACTACCATCACTTTTTTGGTGAATGTCTAGAAACAATTCTGTGGTTACATAAAACATAAATCCTTCATAGCTTTAAAAAAAAAAAATGGACCAGACCAAATGTTTCATGTGCAAGTGACTTGCAAACATGGGATCACTAATCTTTTAGTTACAGTAACTGGAGTAGCGCAGATGTTTATCAGTCACCTGTCAACACCGTGACTCAATGTATATGAAACTCGTCAGGTTTCACTGCAGAGGCAGAAAACCAGGAGCTCACGTTTCTCTTATAAAACACCCAAAAAGGTTAGTAAACCACAAGAGTAACTGCTTCCAACCCTCAACAAAACTTGCTATCCACCTTTACACAGAAGGAAACAAAACAACATAGCACATTCATATGACTCACAGCCAGCTCCAGGCAAGTGAAAGATGTGAACAAATCTGAAATGAAAAAAAAAGCAACAAAAATAGACAAGACTCCCTATAAACGTTGGGTTAGGAGTCATTGCCGTAAGGTAAGACACAAAAAATGCAATGTATGATCACCGAGGCTCCCGCAGTATTCTGTTATTCCACCGTCCTGGCGGCTTTTTAAAGTCCCCACACAGTGCATTGTCTGCCTCAAATTACATCAAACGAAATGCACGTACCGAAATGCTCTCCTGACATACATGAACGTGTCGTGTTGCTGCACACTTTTAAACGACAACGACACATCAGGTGTGGACTCCTTACACGAGAGAGCAAGAAATCAGGCTGTAAACCGGACCGCGACATTTCTAAGATGCTTCGGGAGGAAAAGGCATCACAAAGAACAGCCGCTGTCTCCCCACCGTCTCAGCAGACACCCCAGGGCAAGCACGCACCTGATCTGCACAGCTCAGTACGACGTCTGTGCGTAAGCAGGCTGAGTCTGCACGCCAGTGCCACAGACAGGGCTAATGGCGTACCCAGCACGCCAGCGGCGGCCCCGTGCCGCAGTCAAGCGGGTAGGGGGGCCGCTCTTGACCCTTTGTTTTGTTTCCCCTCACAGACAGCAAACCTTTCCACGGAAAGAGACAAAAACCCAGATCAGGGCTTCCCTCAAAACCGGCAGCGATGAGTCAGGAGAAAGTTGGTATCAATGACTTGGAAAAAGGGAAAGGAGCGTATGGGGCCGGGGATGAGGAAGACGGGCTGTGCTGAAAGCAGCTGATGTTTTATCTCTGCAGCCGGCAGGACAATGTCATAGATTATTCTGCGTTAAGCTGCTATCTGCACCAGGGGAAGTGCCACAAAGTTACTGAAAAACACTATGTTAAAAATTAAATTTACAGGTTCTCCAGGGCACATCTACAAAGCAGCCACTGGTTAGCAGAACACCTTTCCTCTTTTTTTTTTTTTCTTTTTGTTTGTCTCAGTGCAATGCAAAAGCTTCCCCCTTCAAAATTCACACACGAGCCGTAGTGTATGACACATACCCATGTGCTGCTCGGTGATGCTCTACTTGCTCCAAAACGTACACAGATTTTTGCAGCCTGATGAGGTGTGGACACTGGAAACACGGAGCGAACCTGCTTCCGGCTGCTGCGCTGACCAAGGGAGGGCATTTCCCACCTGACTTTGCGCGCTGGGGGATAATGCTGTTTGTTACTCTCTCAAAACCACACTAGCAGTTCTACCACGACCAGAAATATATTTTCATTCCTGGTCTCAGGGAGGACTTGTTTTTAAAAGGAAGAAACAAAAGTCTGTGGGTCAAGACATGCAGCTGGCGTACGCTGGCAGAAATGCATTGGCTGCAGCGGTTACTTGGCCCGCGTCAGCCGCAGATGCAGCCCCACACGGGCTTTGAACGGCAGTGGCATGCCAGCAGCACAGGTATTGATTCTGCTGGGCTATTTTAATTTGTTGTTGTGGGTTTTTTAAAATATCTGTTCATTAATCAAACCAGGAAGTACAAAAAGCCAGGGTTTGTAGATTTGGTCCATATACATGCAAAATAGAAATCCACAGCAAAATAGGAAACACAAAATCATAAACTTCCATTCAAATCCTGGTTCCCTGATAACTAAAGGAAAAGCTGAGGCCAAAATCTTTGCAGGAGAAGCCTTTGAAGGGGGCCTAGCGCCAAGGTTAAGAGTCAAGTATACGGTCTGCTGATCTGTGTCCTTATCTGAGACTTACACTTGTGCCCACGAGGCAGCTACTGGAAACAAAAACCTGAAAAAACAAAGTGAGCACGACTCCCGGTGCTTGTATGAATCTCTGCAGAGCCCTCAAATAATAATAAAGGGTTTTGGTTTTTTTCTGATCAATAGACTTCATTCACAGAAATGAGCCAAACAAAGATGCCTTGTTAGTGTACATCTCTATCCCTTCTTCCTGACAAAGTGAAAAATCAGCGCCGTTCTGAGAATGCAGTTTCCCAAGAAATCACAGAGCTGTCCTGGCAGATCTGCACTCCTACACATGCAGTTCAGAAAGTCACACAAGTCAAATCAAGGTCGGGAACACTGCTCTTGCAAACATACTTCCCGGGGATAAAAGGGATCGAGTGAGTCATTTTCTCACACATCACTTAGCAAGAATATGCCAATCACATAGGTTCTAGAAAAACAGCGAGTTTCAGAGATGAGTTATTTTGTTCCTTTAAGGTGCACTGCCCCAGGTCCTCCAGCCTCTCCACAAAACCCTCGCGTGGCGCAGTATCGGTCCGTGCCATCTGCAGACCACGTTACCGAGCACAATCACAAATCAAAAGGGATCTGTAGCAAGTCTGCTGGTGAAACAAGTCAGAAAAGCACCAGTACTTAACTGTAAATGTCTGCTGTGTGGCTGTGCCCTGCAGCAGAAGTGTTTGATAAAATACATAAAGACTGAACTGGTAAATTGTCAAACAAGACAGGCTGAAGCTGATCTCTGCGCTAAAGAAAAGGAAGCTGAAGATTTTCACAAACATTTGCATCAGTATTGCTGTTTGAATCACAGCACGACATGTCAGGTCTAAATCACGCAGCCAACAGTTTCACTATTAAGTACCCGGAGGCACTCAGACAGCGTGCCAGCGTAACTCCAGCCCTGTACGAAAAGGTGACCTTTTTAGAGCCATATTAAGATGCCTAAATAAAAGTTACCAGTTGCCATAGGTGAAGGTCCAGCGCTACCCAACGAATCCAGTAAGAGCTACATTACCTTCAAAAATTCCATTCCCTTCCTGTGCCCACAGATTTAGCAGCACGCCTGTACCTGGTTTGCCCGTAGCCCCCGGCGCTCGGACAGGTCCTCACAACACCCCTCTGCCAGGGGTCCGACAGCAGCGACCCCTGCCCGTGCGCTCGGCCCCACGCTTCTCCCCCAGGCGTGTGTGTGCACACCAGCCACCACACAGCCCCTACTCCGACAGAAAACGAGCACTCAGAACCCTGCATAACCATCGAGAACGTAACAAATACGGCACTGCTGGTCCTGAGATCATGCAACTGCCGCTCAGTAAGGTCTTTGCTCAGGGCGCCAGAGTTGCATTTTATTTTCTTAAAAGGCAAGCTGATGAAACGAGACCAGCCGAGAGGGCAAGACTTTCACTGAAACACAGAACCTGCCCAGCCACTATTGAAGGTCCCCAGCACGGAAAACTGAGCATATAAAATTAAATGCAAAGAAAATACTATGAAAACATCTTGTTGCTTAAGCTACCACATGAAAGGATTTGATTTTTTTTATCATATTCACATTCAGCAGGATGACTAACAGAAATCCAATCCTTTTCTCTCTTCAGGCCTTATTCCACACATGCATCCTGCAAGGATCTTCAACTCCTGCTGACTAGAAAGAGCACTCAGCTCTTAACAGCGTTAATCCTTCCTGTTCCTTTCCAGTAAAGAACCTAGCAGAGAACATTTCAAATGCACAGGTACAGAAAACAACATGTGGCAGCTCATGAAATACATTTATAAATTGCCTACACAATAGACACAAAGCATAATAGCAGCTTCTATCCAATTTAAGTCTCTAACAGAACACACTATTTTTATTTTAATCAAAACCCCACAACAAATCACTAAAATCACATCAGAATAATCAAAGTTACTTTATTTATATTCCTTTATATTAATTATAAACTTGAGAAGAATATTTAAAATAAGCAGAGGCATTGTACTATAGGTTGCACATATTTAACTGTTGCACATGAAAAGGTTTTTTGTTCTTACCAATAAATTTCTGAGGCATTGAGCTCTTTCGCTTTGCCACGTTGCTCGCTAGCCTGTCCAGCACAAGGGCTCTTTCACTCCCCATCTCTGCCTTGATGTGCCTTGCCTCCACGCTTGCTAGTTTGGAAAATGTGAAAAGAAAAAACCAAAAAAACAACACGTAGGTGAAAAGGGAAAAAAAAAAAAAAAAAAAAAGGAAGAGATGAATGGTTTAACCTCCGGAGTTTGCCACGCTAAATGGGAGGAAAGAGTCTGGAGATCTGATGTAAACTTGTTTTGCTTTTTCTGTCGTTCTTGCTCCTTGCGTCGTGGGCACCAGTTGCGGTCAGTGGAACCAAGCACAGAAACAGACACTAATCTTGCAGTCCTGAGCTCGTGCAAGGAGAGCGTGAACCATACAAACCAATATCTTCATTAGCAAGAGGAAGTGTTAAATAAATGGGCTGGAAGGGTTGGTTACAAAATGTAGATGGAGATATAACCTCTGTTAGCCTTTCTTTTTTATTCTGAGTAAGACTGTGTGACACCTGCAGCCTGACACAGTGCTTCAAAACTTCAGCACAAGCTATTCAGAGCTCTTGCTACGCTTTTTAGATATCAGTCATACATAGATGTCCTCTTAACTGCTCGCCTCAAAGCTTGTATAAAACAGATCAATGATCCATTAAAATAAAATTAATACGATTGTTCAATATTTACTTGTAACTTGTTTTTCAGGTGTCATTATCATGTAATTTTTTTTTCTAAATGCTACAGCTAAAATTAATTATGAACATTTTCTCTCTGGCACGCTTGTAAGCATTAGCATTAGGCATTTTAATGCTCGTTACGACCTCTAGACTTTCCAATTTCAGGAAAAGTACATGTGCCCTACAATCAGCCCCTTGAGACTGGGCCACCAACTGCTTTAAGGACCTTACCATTTTCCAGAGCTCTCCCTTAGCCGTGCTAAGCAGCGCCCATCGTTTCACGGAAATTACTGCTTGTGCTCAGCTCGTGGCGGCTGCATAGGTTGTTGAGCCGGATCAGCCGAGCCGAAGGACTGCCACCTCATATCACTACTGCCAGACTAATACTGAACGTAACTGCTGTGGCTTCCCCCTCAAGCGCTGGCTCTCGCCTGAGGAGCAAGCTTCAGCAGCGGTACTTTTACACTAAAAGTAGCACCAAGAGTTTCAGCATTAGGGACCACTGTGGTGAAAAGGCGACCACATTTTAAGAGACTGCCCATGCATTTAAGGGTTGGTATCCACGTAGAGGCAAACAAAGACAAGGAAGGGTCATTTACTTCCCAGGGTAATACAAGAGATCAGGTCTCACCACGGAAGGATCCCGAGTTATTGCACCCTGTGTATGAATCCTGTACGCACTGCATACCTAAGCAGGAGGCATAATCCACAGAACAGACAAGTGATGCCAGAGGAAAATGATATGAGCACTTCGGTATCACTTCACCCTGCTAAAGGCAACTTTTATTAAGTACTGGACTTAAATTGCAGTTTGCTAAGTATAGCAAGTGATCCAAACGCAGCGTCATCCTTCCACAGCCTGGCGTGCAGCGTTTCCCTGTACATTTCAGTCACTCCCTGCTTGTTTATTATTGCTGCTATTGGTATCATACGAGTTTCAGTCAGCACAAACCGTGACTCACCAAACCTCAGCCAGAACTATTTGTTAATGTTTGTTCAGCATTTTGAAAAATGTAAAGTGCTTCATAAGTACTCGATGCCACAAATACTAGCGACGAATATGACTCAGGGTGGATGGATAACAGGGCTCAGCTCAGCACTGCCTTACTCCTCTTGCATCAGGCTGTAACCCCATGATATACATGATAACCAGACCCACAGAGGGCAAGTTATTAATAATAGTAATTTACATTTTAAGAACTCTGACAACCCACAACTACCCTGAACAAGATAATAATACAAACAGTGCTGTATATTCAAAAGTGTAAGCTGTAGAGAAAAAAAAAGAAAACACAATTCATCCATGTCATAAAAGCAGCTCCCTGGTCCCTACCATTTCTTCATTTTTCTTATTTTCTTCTAGTTCCTCTTTTTCTCAATCTTTAATTCATTAATTGTACTCATGTTCTGCTAAAGCTTTAATTTCACATTTTCAGAACCTTTTTCTCTTCTGATAGAACTCGAAGGGTAAAGGCAAGCCCTCTCAGCCAGCCCTAGAAACACACTGGAAGCTACACGTAGCGTATCAGTGGCTACTTGTCTTGTCAACGTTATTTATGTGCCACCAAGGGAACTTTATTAAATTAGTGTCAAGAGGGCAGACAAGCGGCTTCCTGCAGAGGTAACAATAGTCTTTACTCAGACGAGATTGCTGAGGAGACAGTAACTACTGACCTACATAATATGTTCTGGGACATCTCTAAGTATCAATCTTCCAGCTTGATGTCTGCCTGCCATTTTACTTTAATGCTAAGGGGCTTTTTTTCACATTAAGATTTTCTACTCCTGCTAAAAGCCATTTTTTTTTTCCTAAAGAAAAAAATAATCTCTATTTATGGGCCAGAAAAGGTCTTTGACAATATCTTCATAATACAGCCTTAGGGAAACAGTGTCTGCTGCCATCGAGACACAGGTAGTTACGCTGGATCTCTCCCACAACACTGCGCTCTCTACGCAAAAGCTAACTTAAAATTATCTCACCTAGCTCTTTCTTCTGGATCACTTATTAAAGAATCCAAGAAAAATATTTAGTATTTAGGAACCTTTTTAAAAAAAATCTTCATTCTCTGAAGACTTCTCAAACAGAGAGAAATAATCGTGCCCTGTCTCCCTCTTCAATTACCTTACCCCCCTGTGACATTAGCTTAACAAACTAATTATCTAACTATAACATGTATCTAAAAATACATTTCAGGCTGGACTGACAGAAATGGTCAAGCGCTTTGCTCAAAGTTACACTCAGAAAAAACGAGTAGTTATAAAGAAAATCTAAAGCTTCCAAAGCACCTAACCTATTTCAGCCTGTGATCTTGAAATGTCCTGCAAGCTAAATACTTCTGATGGTTCAGTTGCATGGCCAGAAAACAACAAAAAGTAAGGATGCCAAAAGAAACTCTGCAGACCAAATAAATCCCCCTCTTTCCTTTTGTGCAGACCTGATCAGTGCTCTCACATGTGCCTCTGGAATTACATGGGAAGCCAAGCTCCTAACCATGGCATTTCACACAGCAGTAGGATGGGGTTTAGCTCCAGTGTCCTGACCGCTTTTACGTGAGTCACACTCTCCTGTGTGGCTAACACTAGCCACTGACTACGGCCTTCCCTGGCCACCCCCCGAGACGTCTCTGTGTGCTGTTGCCTACCTCAGTGGTGTGTACATTTCAGTTGTGATCTTACGTTTATAAAACACTTCCAGAAGAAAATTTTTGTGCAAACGTGATTAATCCTTTATGAATGGCTACTTATGTTTCCTTGTAATCGCTGGGTGAGGAGCCACCTCTCCAAAGCAGTGCTGTCACCTAGCCATCATGTCATTCTGCTCTTCTTCCAGCCCAGAGCGTGAACACACCATCATTTAGCCTGCCCTGAATTGTTTCCATAGTGTGGTTTCTGTCGCACCATGAATGCAAGTGTAATTTTTAGAACATGTGGGCATCGTTAACAAAACCCTGAAGTACAAAGCGGAGCTCAAATTAGAGGCATTGCTTCCTGTAGCATCTCTATGTGGTCATTAAATAGTGGAGAGTGGAACAGAGAGGTGGGTTATTGTGCAATGAGAACAATGTGACCAGAGATTGTTATCAGGGACTGAGCCACGCTCTCACAATAGTGTTACATAAAGCCCTTCTTTCAGAAATATTTCCACACTGCTACATTTGGAACATGCGAGCCTCATACTAAACAGCAACTAGAATGGTCCTGATGCTTTTCAATATTTTAATTAATTATTGGATGATGGCACAGAGTGTTCTTGCGCGTGAAGATGGCTCCCTATGAGAAGGTTGCAAGGACTTCAGAAAAGCACCAACATTTGGAGTGATGCAGATAAGTAGGAAAATGGTCAGAAATAAAAAATTGACGTTCACTAAACACAACTGCAAAACACTACACTTAGGGGGAAAAAACACACATCAAATGCACTAAATGACCTCCTGAGGTCCTTCCCAGCCTCACCGCTCCGATTCTGTCATCAACATAGTGCTGATACCAAGGAACTGAATGGAAATGCTTCAGCAAGACTGGAGTTCCTGTTTTTCAAAAAACTTACTACTCCAGTAAAAACACTGCAATATTTTTGTAAGTGCAGAGGTCTTAAAGGCGTAGGGCCCAGCCACATCATGTCGTACTGGAAATTTACATTTCCTTTGTGACCAATTTAAGGCATACTGTACTGCTGCAGTCAGTACTACATAGCAGATTCTGGATAAGTGAAACGGTGCTATTCTGAAATGAATGTAAACCACGAGAAGAATTTAAAAGCAGAAATCTACAGTAGGTATCATGTTTTCCATTTTCATGTGGTGGACATCTTGAACTGATTGCCATCATGGGACTGTGTACTGTAACACAAAACCAGTTACAATATGTATACGTTCTCATGAAAGCCAAAACTTGCTGCCGTTCTGATAACCATTTAGTTTTACTAATGCTCTAAAAACCATGTAATTTGCTGAAAATAAGGTAGCCCATGAAAAACTATAACTTTGTTAAATCTTTGTTTCTTTATGGCAGTTTCTGTGTGCATGTGTCATAAAGTGATACATGAACCTACTCACTCTGCGCAGGGTAAGGACTCCTGCACCCAGCAGTTACCACATATATCACTGGGTCTTCACACTGGTTCTCAGGCTTGGCTTGTGACCACGCCTGCAGAGTCCTTGCTTAATAATCACATCACTAAATAACTTTTTTTTTTACTAGTATTAAATGGTTAACATTGTCATCTCTTTAAGGATAATGCTACATTTTAGCTTTCTTCCCTGAAAACTCAGTTTAGTCTTTTCCTTGAAAAGAAAATTAAATTTTAAATTCACAATCAAAACTGTGAAGCTCTAGTCCTTTAAAAGTTATTGTTTGGCTGTTTTTTAAGGTTGCATAGGAAAAGAATGGGAACCTGAATTCAGAAATCTTTTGGGAGGTCACAATCACTCCCTGACTCTGAATGGGAAACGTAATGCTTTCCTGACTTACTGGTGTATTGTGGGACTTTAATCACGCAAGTTCATTTTAGGATCTGAAATATTCAGGTGAAGCAGGCTCAAAGATTACGGCAGTTATTTTTCACCAAAGTATTTTCAGAACTGCAGCACTGAGGTGGTGGAAGGAAAATAAGAAAAACTGTGTGTGGATACATTTTACCTTCAGTCTTTTTTAAAGGCTCTATACTTAAAGAAGTCCCTTACCTCCCTCTACCTCCTAAGCTGATCTATCAGTGATCTTGGGGATACCACCCCGTTTCCATGCCACTAAAAC
Source organism: Ardeotis arabs (assembly GCA_011801015.1). Lineage (NCBI taxonomy): Eukaryota > Metazoa > Chordata > Aves > Otidiformes > Otididae > Ardeotis > Ardeotis arabs. The sequence continues at coordinate 97,157 of JAAGAY010148578.1, read as the reverse complement.
TTCTGCAAATTCTAAAATAAGCCACATAAGAGCATCAATATAGGAATAATTTAACTTACTGTGTCACCTAGAGAAATGCTGCGTACAAGGGATTTTCGATGTTTTATTGAAAGTAACTATGAAATTAAAAAATCATTAAAATAAAAGCATTCTTTAACTAGTTGCCTGAGGGGTGCATTAGACCAGACCCTTTAATAAGGGTTACTGAAAGTTATTGTAGTAGAAACTGTTCTCAGGCTGTCAATTAACAGCTTACCAGATGCCCTTTTTTAAGCATTGTAATGTACCGAAAAACCAAAACCACTGTAATGTGATAAACTCACCAGCCTCGCACACGCCAGCATTCTGCAAATAAGTACGGCACCGCTCCTTGTGCTCCTCTAATGAGCTCCTTTGCTTGTAGCTCCTTCCACAAAACTCACATTTGTATGGCTTCTCCACTAGAAAAATAAGAGCGCGGTATAAAGTAACCACAAGAGACTACTGAAACAGTCTCCCAGACATTCAAGTATATCGTTACTAGGAGCGTATATTCAGCTCCTGGAGAATGCTTTAAATTTCTGTTAACTTTATGAGCACTGTAATCATTAGAAAATTAGGGTTACCTAAGGGTGAAACCCACCAGACAGAGTTCCTGCAAGGCCCTCTTCATTCCCTAAGCTCAGCACCAGAAAGAAGACTACTTACAGCTACGTGAGACCGTTCCCAGGAGCTTGGGTTCCTAGAGCCCTGCTCCAGCTGACAACTTTTCTTGGTGTAACTTTCCTAGGGAAGGCCAATTGTACTGCTGCTACACCAGGACTGCAGCTGTCCTAACTGCCTGACCTAGGTCCTGTCTATACAGACTTTTCCCAGGACTTCATGAAACTGATGCAGTTAAACCAAACCAAAACCACGTGTGAGGTTCATTTCATTTCCAAAAGCATTTATTGTAAAGCAAATTACGTTCCTAATTCATTTAAGCTAAAGCAAACCTGCTTGAAACTCAAGCTATCCACACAGCATTTCCCAATGCCTCGTACACGAGGACTGGAAGCACTTCCTAAACTGTCTCATTACTGTTTTGTGAACAGACATTCTCTAACATACCCAGGCAAAAATCCCTGTACAGTGCAAATATAACAAGCCTTGCATCGTCTACTGTGCAAAAAGACCATGCTCCCTGCTGCTAATGCAATTGTTCACTTATTTACGTGACTTGCTTGAAGAGGTTTTCTTTATACTGTTGACATGCCAGCTCTTAAAAACTTCAGTCACAACACCCACGTGATGTGTTCGAAGCGTGATGTTTTTAGCATTGTGCTGGTAGGGGACCATTGCCACCACTGTGCCGGGTCTTGGTTAAATCAGAATGTCATTTATCCATGTCAGATAATCTCATTTTTAACTTTGATTCTTTGTGAGGTTGAACTTTTTTTTTTTCTATAAAGTGCAGTGCAGAGACAACATCTATCATTAAGAATAAATGTTTTCTTTCTAGGCCCCTGTATAACACAAGATACACACAAATCAAAGAGTGAGCACAACCTGGCTCTTGCAGAACCAGGGGAACTAAGTTTAATCAGCGTACACCTGGCTTCTTAGTCAAGTCACCTCAGCTCTGTGCCTGCATTTCTCCCATCTGTAAAAGGGATGGAACACCCTACCAGGCTTGAGAAAAGCCACTGGCATTTGTTGAGCATGTTAAGACATTCAGATGAAAGGCACTACACAACAGCAAGGGGTTAACTGGCAACCGAGTCGTGCTGTCCTGGGTTATGCTCCTACAGCTATCCCAACAGTTCAGGACAGGAACAGAAGAAGTACCAGCAAAGCACCTTTTTGAGCTGCTCCTCAAATCTGGAGCTTGCTGGCATAGCTGGCTCCACTCACTTGAAAATGCCAAGGAGCTGTTTTGTGCAAGCAGGTATTGAGGCTGGCCGTTCCGCACAACACGCAGCTGTGACAGCGGGTTTCCCTGTGCCCTCTTCCTGCATCAAGAACAGAGCCGAGTCCCAAGAGCGTTCCATCAGCACAGCAGGCAGAATGAGCGGTCACTGCTTCAAAACTAGACCGACTGAGCAAACTTTGCTGACTGACTTTATTTTCCATGTCTAGTGTCCTAGTGACACACATCTAAAACACATGAAGTGTCTCTGAAGTCACTTACCAGAATGTGTCCTTAAGTGACCTGTTAGCGCATCCCTCCTTTGGCAGGCATAACTGCAAAGATGACATTTAAAAGGTTTTTCCCCTGTGTGTAGTTTAATGTGGCGGAGGAGGTTACCCTTCTGAGTAAAGGAAGCTCCGCACTGATTACACTGGAATGGCCGTTCACCTTAAAATGACATACAAAAAAGGACATTTAATGGTTACGTGGGTATCATGCTGTCCTCACACCCTTTCCTTTCTGGAAGAGGAAAGAATGAGATACTGGATCAATTTCTTCCTACAGACACACACACAGCCCTTCCGTCGACTTCAGTGGGAGTTACATGCAGCTCTGGTGTCAGAGCTTCTTGTAACATAGGTACGACTATGGAAAACACTGTACAGTTTTTTCCATGGAAATAAGTGTTCTGGAGGAGGCTGATTCCAACTAGCTAGCAATTTTTAAAGAAAAAAAAAAAGTCTTATCTTACAGCAGGTCAGAACCCAAGATTTTCATTGGTTTGTTGCCAAGTATACCACAAAGAGAAATACATATACAGACTGGAAATGGCAGCACAAAACCAATCTAACTTGTGTTTTGTGCCTGAAATACTCAAATTACGTAGTGCCTTTCATCCAAAATTCTTAAAATGCCTCACAAACGTGCTTTTACTAACATTCAGTTCTGAGAAGAAGAAAGGTGGGTAAAGTGAGGCACAGAAAAGGGAGTAACTTGCTAGAGATCACATGTGGTGTCAAGGATAGAACAAGGAAATCCTGACTTCGGAATCGTTTTTTAAAACAAGTACTCTAGATTGCAAATTATCATCCTTCCGTATTCAGCTCTTACAAGAATAATATAGGGATATTTACCAGTGTGGCTACGCTTATGAACCATCAAGACATTGAGGCTAATGCAGGCTAATCCACAGATATCACAATTCATTTTTCCACTAGCTGGCCTGACGTTGTCATATGAAACAGAATGTCTTTCCAGTTTAATGCTTTCATATTCATTATATTCTCTGGGATAGGTGTAAGGCATTTCAGATTCTTCTGGGTTTTCCATAGGCTCTGAATTTAAAGCACTCTCCTCTCTTTCACTGTATTCACCTTTCACTTTAACCACATCATCTGCAGGTAAAACAAAGCACAAAAGTGAAAAAATGCTCATCTTAGGCACAATGAAGTATCTTAGGAAAACAACTCACCAAAAATTACATAAAGTCACATTATCAATCTTCCTATAAAACACAAGGATGAAGAAATGCAGTTGAGACGTGCATCTTCACAGGTCATGTACACTTAATGATACTCACAGTGAGACAAATACTGATCCACTTGTTAATTACCTTTGATGGATAATTTCCTTCTACAGATTATAAAAGTATAATACAGTACAAACTTCTCCTGAAATTACAGGGTACTATTCAGGATTTGAAAGAAAATACTTATTCCCACAACTCACAATTAGCCTACAGAAATTCACTAGCTGTTCCTGTGAATGGAAAATACAGAAAGATGCCAATTAAAAAGGATACTTATATATTTCTGTGGAACCTCTGGTGCTTGAAACATGAAATATGTCTAAGAAATATGTCTGATCCAGTATAAGACTTCCAGCCCTCCCATAGTATAGATTCTCATCAGTTAATCCTAATCAATAATCCTAATTTTCACTTGCAAATTGCAATTTTTATCTCAATTGTGTGAGGAGCATCCGATAGTCTTGTTACCTGTATGATAAGGTTACTATGCAAGTATAACTAGCAGAGGCAGGGTAAAGATTTCCTGTAACTGTATGCTAGAAATGTTAAAAGATTTGTCTAAAGTCATGCTGCAAGTAAGCGTCACAGAACCCTGAGACTCATGAAGCTCAGCATCCATGGCCTTTGAGTTGGTTCCTGGACATGCGGCTGTGTCCAGAGGAAACCCAAGACATTGCCTTAAATGAATGCAATTTCATGACAAGAGGAGAACGTAACAAGTGGCTAATAATTTACTAACAGAAGTGCTCCCACGTAAAAATATAAGCAAATTGGTCACACTATATAAACAGCTGATGATTCCCAGAATGTCCTTTCCACTATTAACTCCAGCATTACCAGCACCTGCATTAAAATCCTTACTAATCCACAGGGCAGCTTTTTTCTGCTTAAAGTTGACTTTCCCGTCTAGACGAGAGCTGGGCCATGGCTGGAACTTGAATTATCCCTCAAGCTACCAAGTGAAGAAAAGCACTAAGAGACAAAATACAGTTTCCTGTTTGAAAGTATTGTTCTCCTGGCCACCTGCGCCTCTCTCAAACAGAGGGTTAGACAGTTAAATATGGCACTTAATCACTTGTCCTTTCTCCAAAGTACAGCACATGGACTGCTGAATATGTATTAGCTCCGGTTCTGAGTAATAAACCACATCAAATGCCGAGAACAAACAATGGGTGACAGCGAAAATGAGGTGGCAACATAAAAGCAGCACTGAAAAATAAAGATCTGGCAACAAATACTTCCACAAAATCAGAGTTTTCAACTATATTTTAGTGTTAAAATCACTCCTCTATCCTAAATGTTTGCACTAAGCCCAGACAATCTATATTACTTTGGGTTGAAGTGAGGTGGAAGAAACAGGTGGGTGACAATTTCTTCATCCTATGCAAGAATCCACAGCAGTGTGGAAAACTCAGATTCCTCTTGGTGGTCTCTTAGACCATGATATCCACAGAAGGATGGCTTTTTTTCCCCATATTGTGTGTTTTTATCCCCCTCTCCTAGACGTTTTTTGACAGTTTGGTATTGGGACTGACTGCCCTGGTCCCAGAAGAGCTCACACAGGTTTGGGTGTTTGCTCAGAGGGTCACAAGGAGGTCTAGCTTCACCTACAAATTGGTCATTTTTCTCTGCACCCTCTTCAGTACTAGCCCGGCTTCACATCCCGGGGATTCCTGCTTCCACTGAAACAGGGGTTCCTCTGCAGGTACCTTCTGCTGCAAACGTCATTTCTGAGGGTGCCAGAGCGATCCTTCTATCCAGGCCCCTTCAAAATTAGTTTGGGCATCCATTTCCATCACTCTAAGGAAAAAGTATTGCCAGTTGCTGAAAGCAGCTTTCAACAGAATCTCTTTTCCTCAAAAAAAAAAAAAGTTTTTTGGTTCGTTGGTTGTTTTTTTCCCTCTCAAAAGGAGGCAGTTCCAAAATAATTTGCTACATCCTGCACAGCATGGTAAAAGGAAGTACACATTGCAGCTGCACCTTGTTGGTACTTTCAGAAACAATTTCAATTCCCACTTTCTACTTAACGTCTCACCTTTTGTCTGCATCAAATGCGACTGCTTAGCAGCGGAGGACTAGCTGTAGCCTCCAACCGAGGAGACTTCTCTACCGTTTTCTACTGTTTCTCACCACAAGCTCAGGGCTCACAGCTTTTCACTCCTACAGTGATGCCAGTGCTCATGTATGCTGGTTTGAGTTCCCACGGCAAGCAGTTGCTGACTGGCACAAACCGGGCAAGCCACCCTATGGTTCCACTGCAGAAACTAATTATTTCTGTAGAATATAAATAGTTATCTCCAGATAGTTTTCCATATTGCATCCTGGCTGCTTATTTGTGTTTTCTTACAGTAACAGAGAAGGATGCACCTGAGTTCCGATCAAGGCTTTTCCACCACTGCCTCCCCCCAGCAAACATCACCGCCACTCCAGCTGTCAGTGATATCCCACCAAAGCTTGAGTGCTTTTCAGTTTGCACAAAGGCATTTGAAGAACCTCAACAGAAAAATTCACCTTCTGATGACCGAGAACAACAGACAGCAGAAGCCACTACTCAGCCTTCCTGCCAGCAAGGCAGGAGAAAGCTTTGACACAAAGCAGTCTGAGGAAAAGATGGCTCAGCACAGGTCAGCCTAAAATTAACCCAGTGATGGCAGAGGTCTGAAGCAACCAAATTCCTTTTCCAGCCCTGGCTTTTGCTCCGTGTACTGGCAAGCACAGGGAGATCAGGAGACTGGCGGCTGTGAGGAAAGGTTTGTATCTGTCACTTAGAAATCATATCAACATATCTTAATGAGATCAGGGAGTTTCCAGGCTTGTCCACCTTAACTGAGAGGGAGGCGGCTGTTAACTTCAGGTAGAAAAGGGAAATTTAACTGAGGAAAAACACAATTATCCCTAACAACACTAACAAAGTTCCCCCAGTTGAAAAAACAAATGCTATGATCTCTTCTATGCTTAGGAAGGTAAAGAGGTTGTAAGAGGAAAAAAACATTCATGGCGTCCAACCCAGGTAACTATTTTTCCTGAGGCAGTTCACGAAGGTAATGTACACTGCAGAAAAAATTGCTGTAGATTTTACACAACAAAGTACCAGTGTGATGCGTTAAGGCTGATGCACATGGTTTCATTTCCTGGGGAGATGATTACAAGATGAAAGACATACTCCAGAGTAATATTTTTGTTTCACCTGAAACATTGTGAAGACAATGGGTTCTGGAAAAAATCCAAAATAAAGCTGTGGTGGCAGCTTCACACTGAGTCACCACATGAGCAGTGCTTGTGTAGGTTCTAGAAAATGCATGAATAAAAAAAAGAAGTCAATAGCAGCAAACAATTAGGACAAGCTAGAGCGTTATCTTAGCTATTCTCTCTAGGAGGAAGCATCGGAAGGAAAACCCCCCAACTACTATATTTAATCCAAGACCTTGGCATCAGATATAGAGAAAAGAACGTAAGTTTTGTACTGTTGTTAAGCAAAGTTTACCAGTAGCGTTATGAAAAGCAGAAAGAATAAAAACCAGAAGCTATTAAAGACAACGGCACAAAAGGGTGATGCTGCTCAAGTGTTTTACAAGGAGTGGGGTCATAATCATGAAATCCTCAGCACATGCAAAAAGTCAACTGGATAACAAAGAAACTTAATCATCTTAATGTGGCATTTTAATGATGCTGCTGATTTGCTAGGCCAATTCAGAGATAATGAGCCCCTAATGCTACAGATGTTCAACCAGACTAAAGAAAAAAAAAAGAAAAAAAGAAAAGCTTTTCTTGTATGCCATTTCCTAACTATCCAATTAAACAAATTGTGAAAGCATATAAATAGTTTACCAGGTTTTGACAGCTGTTAATAGGATTCAGATGCCAAAGAACAAGAAGGGAGTCTGTATGTGTGCATATTGGAGGATTCTTGTGACTACCTGGATTTGACAGGTATTAACTGGTGATTCATCACCATTATCTCCACACATTGTCCCCAGAAACAGCGGTCCAAACCCAAAACCTAGCGTACACATGCTAGAGTCCGTCCCCTCCCAGAATGCGAGATTCCTTTACCCAAACCAGCTTGAAACAGAACAGACATACGCGGTGAAACTGAAAAAGTCAGCGGAGTTTCCAAACTCAAGTCAGAATCCTGCATGTTTATGAAAAACACCTCTACAAGGGAATTAACGCACTGTGGGGGAAGATATGTCATGAAGAAAAAAGCACTCATATTCCTTAATGAATAAAGAGAGGCTTGCAGTACATCCCATCAAAATTGTAAACTGAAAAAAAAAAACCCAACAAAAAAACCAACGCTATACCTAAGCTTTTTTTTCCTTAAATAATAAGAAGAAAACAAATACACACAACATACAGGTATATATTGAAATTTTGGAGGCTATAAGTCATGGGGAATTACAAAATTTGAAGTGACACAATAGTAACATGAGATGATATATATATTTTTTTTTAAATAGAGGCAGCACAGTCAGAGAGAAGGCAACTTTTCTCATGTGTCTCTGCCGCACCACTGCAGACACCAACTCGAGGGACGGGAAAGCATTCGAGCCTTTTTGGCCCAACCTGGCTTTGTTTATTCCACTGACTCCAGTGACAAGCTCCCTTTTTTACAATAGCAGCGATGTTTTTATGAGATAATTGTTTGCCAACAAAGGAAGAAGCAATCACCTAGAAGCAGTATCAGCTTCCAGCTAGATAGCAGTGGCAACAACAGCGACAAAGATGGGGTGGCAATAAACGTGTGCTCCCTTGTACGGTACGTACGCCCCTGGACTCGTCCCGCTGGGGTAGCCCTGCGGCTGATGTGCCCTTTTTGTGCCACTACAGGCCAAAGCGGATTCTTCCGCACTAAAAATCCCAAGCACTGCATTCAGTACTTTAATCCAACAATGCACTGGGAATCCACAGATTTCACTGCCTTGACTTACTAAAAATTGTTACTCGGACATATTGGCTTTCATTTTATTTTGTCTTTGTGCCTCTCAGTATTTTCTTAGTACTGTTTTTCAGTATCCATTTTTGTGCAAAAAGCAAGCATCTATTTTGTTCAGCTACTGTATAAGGTGTACTTGGGTGGTAATTCCTAAATGAACCAGTGCAGTATGCACCTGGTGGAAATTTCACTTCTAAAAATAGGAGAGAAACTTTCATAATTCCCCTTTGTGGAGTGCACGCTCTATGGTAATGAGTTTCCTTAGTTTATTGTGACTTGAAACAGAAATAGAAACAAATAAAATTGAAATGCAGCACTGAGAATTGGAAAGAAAAAAAAAAAACAACAAGCAGCAAACCAGGCATCATTTTCCAAGCACTCAGATGCGTATTTTCTACTTCATTAATACCAGTGTCTTTCTGTCATTAAAACACAGTATAATTTATCTAGTCGTACAATTAATTACAACAACAACAACAAAAAAGAAAAAAACATTCATAATCTCCAAGCTCATGTGAGCCAGGAAACTTGAATTACTTAACTGCTTCTTAGGGCACCTTATTCAAATACAAGGACTTTTCTTGTGACGATATATATTCCTGGGTAAATCTACAGTTCCACACCTGACATTTCCCATCTATTGCCAATTTCTACCTAATAGTGATCAAAGGAGTTTTTCAGGACTTTCATTCAAAAGGTTTCCAAAATACGTTAAAGTTACACTAGCAGAAATAGTGATAAAGGAAAAACGTTATCCAAAACCGAGTGCTGGAGTTAAACAGGACAACTGCACAGCAACAGCAGGCAGCACTAGGCCACGGCGTAGGGAAAGACACGAAAAATAACGCATTTAGCTGACACGACAAACAGAGTTTGGGGAAGCAGCACGTTATTACCTGAGGCAATGTGACTGGGGGCTAGAAAACTATAGTTAGTACAACGCTAAAACTGTCATGGGATTTTCTTTTTATTTTTTTAATTTTAAGAAGTGTCAATAGCTTGCGGTTTTTCCTCAACAGCCTATACCCCCAGGGTGGCGCAGGAACACAGCGGATCAGAGGGAATGCCATCCCATGTCCCCAGGCCTGCAATGCCCAGATTTTTCAAAGCCTGTCCCAGATTAATTTTATTTCATTTATGACACCTGTTAATATTATCCTTTCAAATCTTAATAGTGTTAAAGTCTCTCACTTAAAAAACAAAACAAGAAACTGTACGAGTTTTTCTCTTCTGTTACAGTTAAGATATAACATCACTCATAGAAAAGATTTCTAAAATTACAATTCCTAAAGTCCAGAAAGCCAGATACAATCACAACCGTTAAATCAGACTTCAATTAGACAGTTAATCAGAGAACATCTGGACCCAACAGTCAGACTGAAAAAGGCCACATGTTAAATTCAGATAATCGCCTTCATTAGTTACATCAAGGGACCTATTACTAATACGACCACTCAGGCATGATTGTCTCTGGTCAACTGCTTTTTCAAATGATCTTCAAATCCGAGAAGTTGGAAGCGTAGTTTAATTTAGCCTTTTTTAATTCATCTCCCAAAAGTCTTTCTTACAATGCAATATACTCTTGTGTTTTAAACTAGAAAAATATGATTCGAAGAGAAAATGTAATGGAAAATGAAGAACACAGAAATATGGATAAACATCACTGGAATTTTAACAGCTATAAACTGAAGAGAGGAGCTTGGTTAAGATGTTGCTCAAAACCCTTAAACACCATAATCTTCACAAAACTAAGTGTACAGATTTGATTTGACTATAAAAAAAAAAATTTCTAGCAGGAAATAATCTAGACTCCGAGACTTGAATTTTAGATTACAAGTACATTCTCTCCAAATTGAGGTTTTTATAATTAAATACTTCTGTTTTACTTTTAGTCTGGTCTTTTACAGAAGTGTGCGCATCCACCCTGTGTTCCCTCAGCAACATTCAGACCTGCAGTCACATCCAGCTCTACCTGGGCACGGCTCCTCAGGATGACTCTGCTCACAGCCGGCCCCGGAGAACCTGCATCTCCCAAAGCCGCTCCTGGAGGTGGTGCTCCTGCATCAGGAGAAGCGGCCGGTGCGCCTGGCACGCTCGGCAGGTGAGGCGCAGCAACAGGCTGCGCAACAAGAATACACGGAATTGAGCTCCAAATTAAACAAAGTTCGTAAAGCTCCTGCAGAGCAGCAGCAGGAACAAAAACAGCAACAAGAACTGGAGCACTCGAACGGAGCGTGGGGGGAGACAGTGTTGAGAATACGGCAAAGTGAGCCTGAGGTACCTGCAGTGTGTCAAGCACATGATGCAAACTTTGCATAATTCCACTAAAAGTCAGCCAGCAACAAGACACAAGCCCACTGGAAACCAGGCTTCATCAATTCCAACGCTCATGGAACTATTTGCTGTATCTTAGCAAAGTTCTGACTCTTGTGGATTTGTTTCTGCTTTCCGATACCTTTCCAGCAGCACACACAGTAGTACATCTGCCCCTCAAACTCCCACATTTTGTGCCAAATGAACAGCCTAGTTTGGGGGCAAAACATGAGTCACCTTAATTAACTGATTTCCTTTCCACCAACCCATATTTCTAAAAATGGATTATTTTCTACAGTGGCATGTGATTTGAGTTCCTAGGGCTGTTTTCTTCATCTTCACTTATTTCCTGCGAGGGGCAGGTGGGGAGGGAACACACCACAACTCATCTACCCTGGGCAAGATTTTATTTCCGTGCCAAAGGAATAAGTATTTCTCTCACCTTTAGTTTCAAGGAATTATTTTGTATGAATTAGAGATACACCTTGTAGAACAAGTGAAGAAAAATGCAGTTTTATAAGTTACGGAAAGGAGCCCATCATCTACTGAACAACGCTGTGCATCCATTCTCCTTCCAGACCTTGTCTTGTCTGATAGCTTACGCTGATAGTCAGGGTATCTGAAAAGCAACTTCTATTTTCTGCTAACTATAATGGGTTAATTAGAATAAGAAATAGCTGCACTTTTCTGATTACTTCAAGGCAATCCTCCGGTTTCTGTACCAGGCCCCGGTGCCGGGGGCTATCCATTGTGCAGGACAGTCCAAGCTGATGTCAAACATTCACAGGCGGTGGTGACAGAGCTGCCTGGGCTGATGTCACCGAGCGTGCTTGGCAGCATTCCTGCTGCTGGTAGTACAGTACTGCAGAGCTAAAACAAAGTCGGGGAGGATCTTTTGTTGATAACACTCAGATGCGACTTTCAGTCATGCACTGCCACCGAAGCAGAGAGACGGCCACAGCTGAGCAGCGCAGGCTCCTTGCCTGGTTTTAACACTTACAGAAATCCCCTGTTAAGTGAACTTCTGCAGCACAGTGCTGCTGATGTTGTGAGATAACCCCTGAGTCCCATGAGCGGCAGGGCTCGATCTGGGCTTGGGAGATGTAATATTCTGATAAAAAACGGCACTTCCTTTTCAGGCAGATAAGTGCGTGTGCTAGCAGCACCACTGGAACCTCAGTACGCGCCTAAGCGAGGGTTTGTCATCCTCTCCTGTCTCACTCCAGCCTTTTAACCGCCCCCTTTCACACACCTAAATGCAGCGGCAATTAGCATCCATAAACCACAAATGTGGCTTCTATTTCTTTTTATTTCACAACCATGAAAGCTAGCTAACATTCATAACACCCAAAGAGTTCTCTGCCCCAACAGTTGAGGGAATTCAGACATAATTAAACACTTGTGCGTGACTGTGACTCCCATAGGAAAGAACGTGGCATTTTTTATTTAATTTTTAAATTAAGGATGCTTCAACTTTGGTCACCAAAGGTAACAGTGTTGGGGTGCATAAAGAAACAAGGGAAATTAAGTGCTTCCTCCCTGCTCTGTCTCATTGCTTTTCTCTTTTCAGACTAGATACAGGAAGCACCATGGGAACAGTGTATTTTTATGGTTGCAGGCAAGCATACGCCATGTGCACCACAGCATGCAGCTTCCATTCCCTTGAGGCAAAAAAAGGGGTTTTTCTTTTTTTTTTTCCCTCTTGTTCTCCATCAAGCTTTTAATTAACATATTACTATAGCCTCCCGCCTGATTGTTTGCCCTGTGCTTAGCAATCCTCACAGCTGAAGCCCGTTTAGAAGGGGTGTGTAACAGGACAGGTTGGATCGTTTTCAGTGAGCAGCATCTCACCCTCATGAGTTATGACAGCCACAGAATGAGCGACACATCAGCCAGTGTATTTGCATGTGCTCAGAAAAGTACAAACATGGAATTGGTTGCTGAAAAAGTGGATTTTCTTATACCAGAAGAGCATCACTCGTGACGAGCCCTACACATTATTTAGTGCCTTTATGAAGTTTCTGTAGCCTTTTGAAAGGATCACAGTACCACTTTTCTGCAGATCTAGCATAAAAGCCTCCAAACTAGAGTTAGGCAACTTCTGTTCAAAGTCTCTGAATACATCCCCCCACAATGTATTTAGACTGTCACCCAATAATAATGCAAAATTCACAAAAAATTTATGGTCCCAGAAACTGGAAGATTACTACTTACTATGAATGCTTAAGGAAACATAGGAAAAACAGACATAACTGTACTGAAGAAAAACATGTTACAGACATGAAAGAAACCAAGCTGTTAAATGCTTGATCTCACCACACGAGACAGTGGCCTCATGTCCTTATGCTGGCCTTCAGCAGATGGAACAAACCCTGCGGGCATAGATCACGCAGCGGTTCAGGATTAAAAAAAAGTTTTCTGTGTTGCAGGCTATCATCAAAAATGATTTGTGAAGATACTGAAGTGGAATTGCTCACTTACAAAAGGGATGGAGCACGAATACCGTGATTAACATTTATGATAACCACACAAACATTTTTCATTATTTCTCTTTAAATTTGATATGCAATGAGGGTATTAGTGATCACACCTGGAAGAGTGCCAAACAGAGCTTTTTTTTTTAACCAGATAGACTTCTCAGCTGTAGGCACGACATAATCCATTTCCCAAGAGCCATCACCGATACTGACGAAATTTCAATTCTGTGATTCTGGAGAATACTACATATTCATTTTTACCAGGGTTAGTGATCCCCGAACGATAATACTCCCACCAGGGCAGCACTGTCAGAATGTGGTTTCACTTATCTGGAAGTAAGACAGATAGTTATTGACCCACAAGGACTGCTCAGTGACTAACGTAGCTGCTACTGTTGACCTGCAATTTATATAGCAGGGATGACATGAAAGCTAGGAATATTTCTGAGTTTTAGTATGGAAGAGCAACTGACCTGGCGTTGTTAGGAAGAAATTTAAATGCACCTACTGATATTCGCACAGCCTAGAGTTCTCATACAGTACACTTAAATATTTAAGATTTATTGTGCTTCCAGTATCAGAATGACTGTAGAGAACTGTATGTGAAGCAATGAAGTAAACAATATATTTTTTTTATTTTGTGTCATTTTACACTGAGATACTGTAGCTACCTTTCTTGTACATTTAAAACGGCTTTCTCCTAGCAATCACCTCTTTATTCCTAGAGTGAGAATCAAAGAATGGAGCATTGTCATACTAAGTTCATACTCTGTAACGAATGAACGCTGTAATGTTAAGGGAGTCTACAGGAGAGTGATCTGATGTTTTGTTTATAGCATTATCTTTGAGATGTGAATTTTCAGTATTTGCATCCCAGAACAAATTGTAAAGAGACTTTAAGACATCAGCAGCAATATAAAAAAAAAATTGAGTAGTATATAAGAGCAGTATCAACAGAAATATCCCTTTTAAGTGTTTAAGTTGTACCTGACTTAAATGTATGGAAAAGAGCCTGAGAAATGGTACTGAAGCTGAAGGGCATAGGGTAGTCGAGGAACGGAAAAAAAGGACTTGCTTGATGCCATGATGCATGCAAGCAGCACAGACAGGGCTCCTGGAACAGGAAAGTGGGGAGAAGCTAGGGCAATTCCTCTTGGATGGTCAATATTTGTGAGAGAAGCCCTGTCCTGGCTTCCCGTATCCACAGCTCAGGGACTAGGAGGAGCAAAGGGCAGGGACACTGGGAAAGCAGAGGTGAAAGAACTGAGGTAGTGCCAGTGGAAGTGGCATAAGGGACGGACAAATAGCTGGAATACAGCTGTGAGTATTTTATGTGAAGTGGGATCTGACAGAGAGATCAAATGCCTTGGATGTAGAAAAGGCTCAAGCCTTCCATATTCTGTGGATAAAAACTTTAACCTTCTCTTTTTAGGGTAAGCAGAGCAGAATTCACCTGCCCAAGCTAGATGCTACACTGCAGATACCTTTACTAAGCCACTCTCCACTGACTATAAATGGAGTCCTGCTAAGCAGCAGCTGCTCTGGTGACACAAGGCAGTTCATCCTAAGTCAGACACCCAAATTTGGTCAGAAAACTGGCGTGGTTTCTGTCCATCAACTGTCAAGAAAGGCCAGACACCAGTACAGTTCTAGACACCAGTGCTGCAGATGCCTAGGTGCAATTAATTTCACCTTCCTCATGGACTCTTGCTAATGCAGCACTCCCTTGAGTGTTTTATGTTGTTTTGTACTTTGTTAATAAATAGATAAAAGTTTAAATCTTTAACGATGCAGAAGTTTACCCTCTGAATACTTTATTTTGGACTAAAATGAAATGATCGCAGTTATGTTACAGGGAACAAGCAAGGCTACTTGGGCAACCAAACCAGAGTCTATTCTTTAGTGATTTACTTGATTCATGTGATATGTAAACGCTACCTCAAAACTACTCACCAAAGCCACAGACATAGTTTGTCTTGACACTGCTGTACTGCCATGGACATGCCGTACTTGAAAGGCAACATGAAACTGGTGAAAAAAAAAGTATGTCTTTTCCCCAGTATATGTATACCACATCCTCTATCAGGCAGCATTTTTCACTGTTTGTGGTTGAAAACTGGCATAAGTGAACACGCTCAGCTCGCTGGCAGGAATGTTTATTAATGCTGTGATTTCAGTTTATGAGCTTCTACATCAAGGAAGAAACTTAAAGTCAAAGTCTCTTGCTCTACATCTATGTTATATACACATGTACAAACCCTGAACTCTGAGGGCCTGTGAGATTGCCGAGTCCAGGAGCTGCTTCTTTTATCTTCTAAGTGAAGAGGGCCTACTAGTTTATAAAGATACAGAAATATGCATTTATGTGGGACCTCTTAAATAAAAAAATACTACATAATGGTTTAATATTTCATCCATACCTATGTCTTCCTTCAGAGGTGTATTGGAAGGGTTTACTGTTCAAATTAAACAATAAACATGGTAAACTGACCAACTCCTGCTCACCCAGAGTTTAAAGTACAGGATTACTGCTAGAGTTTTAAATTTTACAGGGCTGAGTTGTCCTATGAATTTGAGGTAACTGTCTTTTCTTTCAGAAAAGAAAAAAAAAGTTGCCAAGTTATTTTTTCAGATATCAGAGTAGCTTAACAACATCAATAAAAAGTGCCATCCTAACACAGGCATTTGTCATATGCAAACTACTTTTAACAGTTTGTACGCTACAACACACTGAAAGAGCTCACCAGATGCACATGCTTTTTTATCTTGCTATCCATATTTCACAGAACCTGCAAAAGTGACCTTTATAAAAAGCACATGAGGTTCCCTGACGGAAAACAGTTGCTCCTCCTTTAGAGCATGTTGAAACGCTCTAAACTAATTGCATTGTTATTCCTTTTAGAGACATGCAGGAAAACCAGAGCCATGATCCAGAATAAACTTTCTAATCACTGTCATAGCATAATCAGATGGAAAAAAAAGGCAAAATATAACTGTTATTTTTCAGAATTCAATCTCCACTTTACCTCCTGCTTCTTCATTAGACTGATTGTGTTCCTTCATATCTTCCGCATTATCCATACTTTCCATTTCCTGGGATTTGTTCAGATTACAGTCTGTCAAAACCTCTTGTCCTTCTGAAAAAAACCCAATAGTTAGCTATTTATGCTCCAAGAATATTTCCAGGTGATTACCTCAACGTATCTGCAAACTCCCAATACTGCTGACAGTGCTCTTCCGTAGGTGCATTAGCTGCAGTTCGGCTGAATGTCACAGACAAGCTCTCACACGGAGCGCACACCTTTAAGCCTTAAGCTTTAGCTCTGATTTAACTCTTCTGGAGGTTGTTCTAAATGACAACAAAACAGGAATAAAATCCAGTACATGTAACTCTACATATCATACGTTTCCGATAACTGCTGCTAGCAGGCAGGCAGGCAAGCTCTTCAGAGCATGGAAAAGGAATCACAGCTTTACTTTGTTCATCTGGGCAAAATATTAATCATTCTGGCGCCAGGCCAGGAAACTGCTCAAGCAGGTTTAATCGGAAGCCTCTTTGAACCCAGCTGCACTTCTCTGCTTATTTCACGTATGTCTTTTTAAACACCAGCAACATTATCAGAAAGTTTTCTGCTGATCCCCATGGCAGCAGTGCATCCTAGAAATCCAAGCCCCTCTTCTTCAAAATAAAGCCAAATTTGAAACTATAGTGAAATTTATTTGGGTGAAGTTTTTAAAGTAAAGCCTCTTTCAGAAAATCCATAATACAGACTAACTCAATATTATGCATATTTCTGTATATTTCAGATCAGTATTTTGTTTCAAAAATTGACAGTGTTTTCTTTCAACAATCCTGTGACTTTTTTAAGTTCACAGCAATATTGTGAAACTGCTTTTTAAATTATTTAACTTATTAACAGTTTGATAGTCAAAAAGTCAGTCCTTCTCAAGCTAAATGTTACATTTGATCTGAAAAAAAGTTTTATTTTTTGATTAACAAAGTAAAACCCTTGTCCAACTCACACAAGAGGCTTGTTTTCAGAAATGCAGTCAGTCAAAAGAATCACATTATTCTTGCTCCCCTAATCAAAACTTCCAGCTTTCTCCCAAAAACATTTACTTTCCTACTATACAGTCTTTTTTTTCCCCCTTTAGTATAATTTTCCAACATTAAATTGAACTTCCCCAGTTTTATTTAAAGTCAAGAATTTACTTTTTGCCTTTATTGCCCATCTTCATACTTGTAACTGTGCTATTCAGTGTCCTAGGAGTCTGAATAAGCCGCAATTCATGTATTTTTCTCCATTTAAATTTAAAAGTTTCAAGAGAGAGTGAAAGAGTGTAACTTGAAGAGCACGGTACCTGCAGCCACAGGCTGTTCCTGAGCATTACTTAGGTCCATACCTGCCTGTGAATCTGCAAAAGAAAGAAAAGCAGTCTGAGTTGCCAAATATTTAGAACCATTCATGATACAGTTGTTATAGTCTTATAAATTCCTGTTTTCTTGACTGAAAGCAAAATTGAAAAAGAAAAATTCTCAAAGAAACAAATATGAAATAATTGTTAGGTTTCATTTTACAGCTTCTTTATATCTTGAGCACTGGCATGTGCCCAGACAAGGGATTAAGTATTATTTCCTAACTTCAAAAATTATAGAAGAGAATAACTTACACTTTTGATTTAACATCTCGTTTTGCTCATTGTGTGAGCACAGCATAGCAATAGTAACTCTGTATGAAGTTAATTTCTACAAAGCACAAGATATTTCTACATTACTTTTCCAATACAGAACCTTCAAAATACCTCTTATCTTCACAAGAACTAGTTGGTTTTAATGGGAATGCAAGTCTAATTCCCATTTAGAAATTCTAATAGGGATCACATGTCTGTAATTTCAAAAAGATTTTAGAGGACTGCACAGGTGGCTTGGTTTCCAAAAGTGCTGAGCACTCAGCAGACCGCTCCGAAGCCAATATAAGCTGCAGGTAACTACATCTCCCACTCCAGTGCCCAAATTTAGGCTCCAAATTAACTGGAGGCAGAGATCGGACCCGTCCAGAGAAGTCTCTACTCAATGCCTTGTTGTCTTGAGATTTCATTGCTAGGAGGGTTGATTTTCTTAACTGTCACAGCTACCTGCTTCCTTCCTCCTTTCTTCCCCCCTCCCTTTTTTTTTTTTACATACCAGAAAAGCTTTTATCATCTTTGAACATAAAAAATAATAGCTCCAGGACTCAAAATTCATTCCTGGCAGTTACATAACAGAAATACGCAGGCAGTGGCCGTGAGGTGTTAACCACTAGTGACATTTACCCCATAATTATCTATCTTTACCACCACTGCACATGGAACATTTTTGTGGTCTCTGCAACGCCGAAGTACAGAGCTCTTAACTCTACAGCAGAGAACCCCGGTATCAGATGAGGCTATCCAGAAAACTGCATAAACAGAGGATGGGCTGATGCATCTAACACAACAAAGGCAAACTCAAAGAAGGGAAAAAAAAAAAAAGCAACACTAGAACTATCCAGCAAATCTTTTTTTAAATGTTTGTTCTGTTTTCTCCTAAATGAAAGTATTCAACTCCCATTTCTCAATAATGGGTGTAAGGGTTACATTCTGCATGCAGCTCCCATTACTCTTCACCAGCTATTACCAAGCAGCAGCAGGAAAAAACCAGCGCCTTTAAGGATGGACTTATTAATGATTCAAGCCATCCAGCAGCGGCCTGAGCTCTTCAGGGCGTAACTCCTGACTGGAGTCAAGGTGTTAAGCTATTAGCACTTATGACACGTATCCTAAAATTAAATCAGAGCTCCTATCCTTCCATGCAAGTTTAGCGTGAATGCAAGCTTTTCATTAAGTGTCTTTCATTAGAGCTACAAATGTTGCCTTGTGTCATAAAGTCATGGAATTAAGTAACAAAAAGTTCAAATATTTACTAAATCTGTATTTTTAAAATAAATAAGATCAAGGAAATCCATAGTTACAGCTTTTAATTTGTCTTTGTTTGGTTTTATCATACCAGGAGAAGCGAGGTACAAGGAAGCAAACAGACCAATTTATACTGTGAATAATGATGGGGAAACATCAGTAAATACCAGGTACACAAACAAATTCTCTCTAGTATTGATTTTAATTTTACATCACAATAATATACTTAAATTACACAAACCCTTGTAATTGTGCAAGTAATTAAGGGTTGGGCAAGACAATTAAATCCCCATTATTCTGTAATACTTCAGTTCGATTGTAATTGCATTTAGAAATGCTGTGCACTATCTCCCAAATGGGGCAAAAGCTCTCAACTGGCCAGAGCCCCAGGATTAAGCAAAAAGGGTGCCTGCCAGTGGGGGAGAGGTGTGGCTTGGAAACTGCAGCAATTCTGCCTTCCCCCGCGTTGCCAGGAGGTCTCAAAACGAAGAATTAGAGCCCCTACGCAGCTGCTTCAAATCAGACAATCCTGCATACATGCCTGTCTAAATATATTGGTTTAGAAACCCCTGGCTGTCCCAGGACATCTCCCAAGCACACAGTCACTCCCCGAGGACGCGTACACTGCTATAGCTCACTGGGGAAACGGCATCAGCACAGCCTTCTGCGTACACGCAGTGCAACAGCCCCAGCAGCAGGGCAGCCGCTCTTTTCTGAGCACCTCCACACTGCTGGAGAACGGTGCTGCCTGGACCACGCCACCGCCTAGCAGGACCTGGTCAGCCAGGCCTCCGACAGTCAGCTATTTAATTTTGAGAGCATCGCTGGGTATTTATTTACATTTTGTTGAGCATAACAGGTTCCTGTCCATGATGGGCTGCTGGACAGTACAATCCTTCTGAAGAACAACATACTGTGTAACGTTTCTCTTTCCGTTGAGAAATCTCTCAGTCTTTGTATCACTTTCAAGCCTCCAACATCCACTTCAATATCCAGAAACCTGGTTTCTTTATGATATTAGTCTCAAGCAGCTTCTTACAGCCTTAGTGATCTCTTAATATTTAACCTCAGGTCTCTTTCCCGAGTAAAGTATTTTAAGCCAGATCCTTCATTGTGTCACGTAAGTGTGCTAGAAGGAGAAGGTCTAGGAGGCTTCCATCCCCGATTCTGTACAAACAAGACCGTATTTCTACCTAACGTTCAGAAAAGCACAATGCGGGAAATCACTTACAGAGCACGTCAGTCTTCCCAAGCTTCACAGAGATCCACTGAGTAGGGTGCATGGAAAGGAGACGCTTGTCTTCCGTGTGCTGCGGCTGACGCACAAGGTTCATTTACAAAGCAGAAGTAAGATTCGTGTGCTTTTGAAACCAATCCTTTGCCATCCTGTGTTCCACGCCAGTAGCCAAAGTGAGCAAAAATATTCAAATAGCTTGCTAAAAAAGTGCTATGGCATTTTAATACCTAGCTGTATTAATACTTTATCCTGGCATTTGACCAGTGAATAGAAGCCACAAAAAAGCCTACCTGTATTTTAACCCCCCTAAAATTGGTGTTTTTCAAATAAGTGATAACACTAACACCCTTCTATCATCAATACAGCTGTAGTCAACAGAATGGGAGGTATGTCTTGAATTATTATAATCTTACCTGTTTGTCTCCAAAGTGAAAACCAGAACATTGCCTTTTCACTGCCAGCTGCAGTTTTCAACCCAACAGCCTTGCGAAGGGGACATCTTTTTAAGTCCTGTATGCTCTTAGTCCTTCTGTCACAGCATATGGAGCAAACACAGCTTTTTTCCTTCTCTTTGCACCCTCTTAAGAGGCACAAGCAAGCCAAAATAAAACACACACCAATCTTGGGCCCTGCCCTACAGGTAGAGCCCCACAGCCTTATCCTTAAATGCTGGCAGCGGTGCCAGCGCCTTTGCTACGTACAGCAGCCAACCTCTTTCACCCCAGGACCTCTTTCACCTTCAACCTGCGTTGTACTATTAGAGAGAGAAAGCCTGTCTGATTTCCCACTGAATGGCCCTCTTCAGCATTTACAGCCTCACTGGCTTTCTGAAGGTACCTGGGCCAAATAAAGTCTTTGCAGGGTCTCCCATACTTTACTGCTCTGAAGCATCGTGTAATGTTTGAAATGACACATGCATTTTAAGTGCACGTGTCCTTTTGGGAAGAAATCCTGATCAGCAACGTGTAACTAAGGATAACGTTTTTCTCATATTGTAGCATACGACCTTCTGAAAACAGCAGAATATCTTCTAGTAATGCAAGATGCTCTTCCCCAGCCAGCAAATGGAAAAGACAGTATGAGGTCAGTTCTTGTGATTTTTGCAAAAAAATAAACCAGTCATGTAGAGATACAACCCAGCAGATTGCAGGTTTTGGGTTCCTAGACCCAGGTCTGCAACACCTACTCTTGCCAGTGCCCATTTCCCGGTCAGAGACTATACGGAGCCTCCTCGCACAGAAACTTGAGGACAAAAGCGCTACCCGTCTGTCCTCAATGGCCAGTTTCCCATTGACTCCACTGGAACTGGGATTTTCCCAAGGGCCATGAAAACAGCGACAGGTAGCAGTTACTGTATCCACAGATAACGCAGTGTAACGCTGTCTTTACCTTAACTTCATCCCGACCACAAGCTCAGGCGCATCAGCTGATCCTCATAAGCCCCACAGACAGAACTAACACCTGAAGGATTATCTGCCTGTTAACTTTTAAGTGTACAAGAAGTAGGAACACAGAGAAGAAACTACTTAATAATCTCACTTGTAGTGGCAGAAACACACTCATTTTCTAATCAGAGACTAAAATTACTGACATACCTAAAGAGCTTTCTTCTCCCACAAAAGACATACAGTGGCCCCAACTTGATCAAGAAAATGAAGCTGCATTTCTAAGTGCCAAACTGCCACCAGATCCATTCTTTCCAAACATTAGTTACATCTCTCAAGCAGCGAGTTTCAATTGTCAGATTCTATGAGAGTAAATAATTAAACACAAACATTTTAAAAGCCTTTAGCAAAGGAGAATACATTTTTAAATAGACAACTTCATCTAACTTAAAAAAAACCAAAACCCTCCAGTCCTTGAGACACAGTGGAACCTAAACTCAAATCCTTAAAATGATGAGTTGAAATAAGAGTGTCCACCTCTGGAATAATAAATCAAGTGATGCTTCGCAATGCTTCTTTGCCAGGCTGGTTAAAAACACTTGTAATTTTGCTTTTCTTCAAAGGTGAATTATGCCGTAGCCCAAGATTAACTCACAACTTGTTTTTGATGGCTCTCAAAGTTACACGCACGTTTGACAAGCAAAAAGAAACTAACACATCCTTTAATTCGTTAAAACCTAGGATATGAACAGCAGATAAAGCCGGCTCTAAAACCCTACTTTATCATACATGTCGCGACGCTTCTGAAATTAAACAGAGGGGGGGAAAAAGCCCCGTTCGTTTCCTGTTAATTGCAACACGCGATTCGATTTCTCCTCCGGAGGCTGCAATCCGTCTGCAGAAAGCGCTGAAGAAGCCGCTTGGAAGCAAGCGGGCGGCGGAGCACGGTGCGAGAGGGGTCGGCGGGGAGGAAGGGGGCGGCAGCGCCTTCCCGGGGCCG
>JAAGAY010148578.1:52384-74457 GCA_011801015.1 Ardeotis arabs | reverse complement strand
GCCTCGCCTCCCCTCCCGCCCGCGGGCACCGCGACATCCGGCCCGGCCGGGAGCGGCGGGCGGAGAGCGGCGCCGGGCGGCGGCCGGCGGAGCCGACCCGGTCCTGGCCCCCGCCCCGGCCCGTTGCCTGCCTGGGAGCCCCGCGGGGGCGGCGGAGGGGCGCGGGGGGCCGAGGCCATTTTCGGAGCACAAGCGGCATCGGGCGGTGCAGAGCATCTCCAGAGCGGGAGGCCGACACCCGCCCCAGCCCCGCACGCTGCTCCGGCGGCCCCGCGAAGCCGCCCTGCAGCGGAACCCGGCGGCGCTGGCCGGCGAGCAGCAGGCTGGAAGAGAGCACGGGCAGACGGCGAACCCCGGGGCGGCGGAGCTGGGAGCACCCCTGCTCACACACAGCTACGGGCTTTCTTTTGGCCCAGGGGGCAGAACAAAACATGGGAAGGCCCTGTGCTTTAGGGAAAACATCCCTCCCTCCTTCATGGCGATAAGCTCCTTCTCCACCATCAGAGCGGCTCCACAGCCAAAGGAGCCATGGCCAGTCCTTCCACGGGGAGAGCGTCAGCAGTGGGACCAAGGGGAGCAGCTCCAGCAGAAAAACCCCAACCTAACAGGAGCAACGCTACCCTGAGGGCTTAGATACGCTCCCCTGTTCAGGGCCAAGGCAGCCAGGCGATCCCCAGCTGCCCACCGCAGCTCGAGATTGGTCAAGAGTTGCCTCCAACCCACATCTCCACTTGCAAGCGTATCTGACAAGAAGCACGCTCTGTTTCCCCCGGCTCCCTCAGCGCTGCCACACGGGAAGCCCTCTGACAACCCCTTCTGTAACAGACAAATGAGCCCACAACCCATTACGGACCACCGATCAGAAACACAACTCCACATTTTAGGGAGCTCTTCATCTTTAAAGTCTGCAGCAAGTAGCCACGGCCTCCCAAACCAGCGCGGGAAAGCTTGCAGTGGCTGGGGTTGGGTCACTCAAAGGACAGTAGCTATTCATACAGAGAGTTTAGCTGGGTGACACACAGCTACTTTGCGTTGGCAGACTTGTGACTCATTTTACGCTGCAGAGCCAAGCAATCCAAGCCTTTATTAGAACTGGCGTGGCAATTGTGCGCTGCGATGCCCACACACATGAAAGGAGTAACTTATTTTCTACATTATTTCCTTTGTGCACAATTTGTCCTGGCTCTGTTTGCACAGCACCTGAACTTGGTAAGGCAGCCTCAACCCTTACATGAATGGTGCTTCTTTGCGTTATTCCTTAACAGATCGCACTCCTCAGACTGCACGTTGAAGTGAAAGTAACCGAGATAAGAGTAAAATAAAACTTGTCAGCTGCTTTTCTTAACAAAATAGCACTGCTATTTAAATCAAGTTACAAAGTTTTAGAATAAATTAAAGCAAATATGAATTTCAAAGTACTCAGGGAATAGTTAGATGATGGTTTTTGTACATCTAGTACAAAGACCAGACTTCCATAAGGAGTCTTGCTCCACACAGGACTTGGACGGGGCTTCGAGCAACCTGACCTCGTGCAAGATGTCCCTGCCCACGGCAGGGGGGTGGCACCAGGGGACCTTTACAGGTCCCTTCCAACCCAAACCCATCTATGATTCACGAGGAAGCGTGAGCTGTGCCAGACCAGTGCAGCCTTGACTTTGTGTGCAAGCTAAGCACTAGTCATGGCATTTTGCTTCACCCAAAGCTCAGAGCTATTTGCCAAGGGGCCTAAAGATAATAGCTGGCCTAGATCTCAGATCAGCACAGAACATCAGCACAGAACAGTCTGTACCTGGCGTGCGTTGACATCAACACAGAGCTCGTGTTTGCAGCTCCAAACTCTGACGAGCCAGAGAGACAGCAGAGAAAAAGGAAAACAACAAACCCGAGATGCTGTAGATGGAAGGCTTGCTGATGGCCTTCAGGATGACTAGGGCGGGTGCACTTCTGGACCCTTGCTGCGTCTGTTTATTACAGTTTTATACTCATTTCATCACCTTCTGCTTTTGGTTTGGGCTTTTCTGGCTCTGCAACTCAGCTATATTTTAAAACTGAGAAACTGGGGGGTTTGATGGAGGCTCAATGCATTTTGTTCCTTTATTACCTATGTCTTCCACAGAGGGGTACAGAAACCAGTAATAATGCTCATGCAACTCGAGAATCTAGAAGTTAATGAAATGACAAATGAAATTGTGATCTGACCCGATCACTCGGACAGAAACCCAAAAGACAGCAACTGCAAATTACCATAGCTCAGGTGTGTGATAACAAGACAACATGGAAACAATTCTACTACTTACTTTCTGTTGTGTCAGCGACTGCTTCTTACATCGATGATTTTCTATCACTTTGAAAAAGATTCTGGAAATAAAACATTTTAAAAAGTTATCCAGGATAATCAAGCCCAATTCTCTGCTATTCCAGATAATCCTGTGTTCCCTTACAAAACCATTTGATAATCAGGAAGGTTTCTTGCTCCTATGAACTTTAAGGAAGTTCATAGGAGCAAGAATCTACAGTGCGATGATCAGAATTCTCTTTCTGTTTACCATCCCAGGATTATTCACAGCTGTTTTATCTTACTGCCAGATTTGTTCTCTAATTTAAATCCTCACTTTCCCTCACGTTTACCAACAGATATGCAATCATGTATTCTCTCTGCTCTTATTCCATGGGCAGAAATCAAAAGAGCTGGGGTTTGCCAGCCTATTAAAAAATGCCACTATGTTCACTGCGGCCGTCCTTTGCATTATCCCTGCTTAGGATCACCCACCTTAAGAGTGGAGACAAAACTCCTGTTCTGCATCCCAGGTAACGTCTCTCCAGAGCCTTGCACAGGTCATTCACATGACCCCATACTCCTGGAAAACTCCCTACATATTTCCTAGGATAAAATATTTGCCTTTTTAATGATCCAAAAATTTACGTACACCAGTATCAACAAATTTACATTAGATTTTTTTTCCTGTTCTATAATTTCTGACAGAGCTTCTAGCTGTTAGCAAAAATACCTAGTAATCCATAAACACATGACTTCACATTTTGTCATACCCTCCCCCTGCCCTCACCTTGTTCTTAAAGATAAACAGCTTTCTTCCCCCCGAGCTTACCAATCTGTAATGACAATTTATCAGTACGCAACTTAGAAATATTACAGACTTGAAGAGGAATAACTCATTTGATTAAGGACACAGATCAGGAGCCTAAGTTTATAAAGATTCAAAACTGCAGACAAAGCTTTACAGTAAAGATACCATTTTATAATAATCAACAAGCTGGGGACTGATGGGCTGTGTAGGACAGTTACATGAGAATAGGATATAAACATCCTTAGAAACAGAGGGTGTTCAGACTGAAATATGACTAGTTTATTGCAGACACGTTAAAGAGTGAATCATTTTGCCTGTATGATATAAGCGTGAAATGTTAACTTTGAGTAAAACTGAAAACATTCAACAGATGGGAACGCTGGAGCTTTTGAGGTGGTCCTAATTATGAACTGTTCAGCAGCGCAAGGAAATTAAAAATGAAAACACTGACATAGATCTTATACCTTAACCGACCACTTGAGAGTTAGTATCTTGGTCTAAGGAAGAAGAAAGCGTGGCTGCTTCCCTGCAAAGAGAGAAGTGAAATAATGAGGCAGTGCACACATTTAGTAGAGCAATGAGTTTTGGAAGACATGAAATGACAGAGACACTACTTTAAAATGCCACTAGGCTTGAGTAAAAGTACTTTCCATCAATAACTTGATACTGTCTTTTTCCCTTTTTTTTTTGTACGCTTTATTAAAGAAAACTTGTAACTTAAGTGCTTTTTTTACATGGAAGCATTGAATTGAAACTTTTACAGCTATCTACAAAAATAGCTATAATTCCTGTGCTGGCCGGTTCCATATTTGTTATGCAAATACTATTACATCATTTTCGGACACCAGCATGGTCTGGGGCTGCACGATAAATATGATCTAGCTAATTACCAGGGGCTTGGCCACAGTTCCTGATCTTGAGCATCTCATGATGTGCGGTGTGGTTGAATGCAAGTACCCTCTTCTCCCTGTTCAGCTGTGTTTCCTGAGAATTTTTGTAACACTCACTCTAGAAACAAAATATTTATACTTTTAAAAGTCGTAAGAAAGTCTTCCAAAACATGTAACTGACTTAAAAACCACTGAGTACCTCAAGCAATAATGTGGCACTCGGCTCTGGTTTTGAGCCAACAGGATATGCCCGGCTCTTATTTTCAGTCTCTTTCACAGCAAGTGGCAGGAATGGGGTTTTTTTTGTTGTTGTTGTTAAGCTGCAAGTACATGTCCCGTAAGAACTTGCTCCAGAAGCCTGCAGCTGAGGAGCACCCCGACCTGCAAAGCTGGCAGTGACCCCAGACCGCGGAGCTGGAGCCGCCATCCCTGCGGTCCCAGGGCAGCCAGACCACAGCCCGTGCCCGCACCTATCCCACCTCCCTCGGCTGTTTCCTATCCTTGCCCACACAGCTGGAAACACCACCTTAAGAGTCAAAAATAAATTTCACTACGCACTGTGGAAGAGCAGTGCTGTCATTTTTCAAGCATGGGGCTGACAGGGCAGGAGCCCGAGGGGGCGGCTGGCACCTGGGGCCATCCTTCACTAGCCGAGCAGCCCACGGACCTCGCAGGCCTGTGAAGCAAATAAAAAAATAAAAAAATAAATAAATAAATAAAAAGAAGTAATATTAAAAGGATGTTTGAAAAGCACAGGGTGTGGGTGAGGAAGAACAAAGGCGGGCGAGCGGGGAGCTGCGGACCCCCCTTCCTGCCCGAGGCGCTGCGGTGAGCGGCCGCCCGCCCCCGCCGACGCCGAGGGGAGGAAAGGGCGGGAAGCGCCGGGCGCGCGCGGAGGGCGGGAAGGGCGGTTGGCGGCGCGCGGCGGCCGTTGGGGCGGGGGAGGTGCGGCATGGCCGCGGGCGGCGGGCGGCCCCCGGGGGCGCTGCTGGGGACGGTGGCGGTGGTGGTGGCGGGCGTGGGTGCCCTGGCTGGAGGTACCGCGGGAGGGAGCGGCCAGGCCGGGCCGCCGCGATGGGTCCCCGTCGGCAGGGGCTCCTCGGAGGGCGGCTGCGGGGCTCGGGCCACCGAGGGACAGCTCTCTGTGGAGGGCGGTTGTGCTTTGCGGGACCTTCCTTCGACTGATGGCCATAAAGCCCTTTTTAGATGGGAAAGGGTGGGTCCCAGCAGGGCCCTTCTCCCTCTTGACCCGAGTCCTGCACAGCAGCGGTAAGACAGGGCTGTCCCAGCCTGCTGCCGTAGACTGAAAAAGCACAAATTGTAACAGTTTTCACATTTTCTGGGGGCTCTCGTAGCAGAAATCCTCATGCCCAAACATCTGCCCGCTGTTTCCCAGAAGGCAAAGACCCACAGTCTCTGTGTTGCACCCATCCTGGCTCTCCTTGGGGTCACTGTGAAGAGCCTTAGCTTTCTAGGTACATTTTATAGCAGTTTCATTGGCTTTTCGCAAAGAGAAAGGCTCAGCTAGTTTGGGACCTGGCATATCAAGACAGATTTGCAGCCTGGGCAACTCAAGCAGCAAAAACCAGCAAGTCAGCAACAAGTGTGAGCCCTTGTTTTTGAGAAAAGGGTGTGAGGAGAGAGGAAAAGGCAAGAGACAAAACAAAAGGTTAACAATCACACGTTTGGATTTCTCTGTAATACTGTAAGTCCTTTTACCTACAGTGAGAGCTGGACCTAAGGAAGAGCAACATTCTGTTGGTTTAATAGAAAAGAATTACATTTATGGCCATCTCAAACATGAAGGTAAACTTGTCTTTGTATATATCTATATTTAGATCTTACTAGACTTTTAAAATGGTCTTTTAAGTACAGCAATCATTACGTAGACAACACTACACATGGAAGTGACATAACCAAGCTGAGCACAGTGCTGGAGGCTCCGGAATACAATCCTGGTCGCATACAGTGACAAGGAGGGGGTGGGTTTAGAAATACGTGTGTCCCATGGAGCTACTGTCAACACTTCTGAAAATGTAACGTCTAATCTGCAAAAGACTCGAAATCTGGTGCTTTTTGTGACTCTGCACCACGACTGGCGCGGGGCTGCGGGGCACAGTCAGCACCAGCCACGCTGTGGACAGTTCCGTGATGGCGGCCGGAGCAAATGGTGACGGGAGCCGGCCTCGTGCCGTTCAGGCCAAACAGGAAAAGTAAACTCAACGTTACGTTCAAGACGTTTTTGAAATTAGTACTTTGGTAATTTCATTCCCTATAAGAATTTCACATCGTTTACCTTGTTCTCTTGTGTTGCAGTTAACGTGTATGTTAAGATGTTTACAAACAGCCCGTTTCTACTATGTATGGATTTGGCTCGTTCTCAAGAAGAAGTAATAGATCCCAAGTATTTGTGGATTGGTCCAGATGGAAAAAGTTTAGAAGGTTAGTCTCTTTGTTCAGACTACAAAGGATTTCCACTCTGCCTGCCTTAGCTGTTTTTTCCTCAGTCACTAATAAAATAGGCTTTTTACAGTACTTTTTCACAAACTTAAAAACAGCCTCTGCCTTGGCGGGCAGGGAGGCAATCAGGAAAATACACTGAGATAAAGAATTATTTTTTTGTTTTCTGTTTAGAAAGGGAAAAGTCAACCACAAACGTCTAAGTAGATTACTGTACATGAAATAATATATTTTCCTTGTTTCTATGGACCCAGCATCCTATTGTAGAGTGATATCAAAATAGTCACTTGGTCCTTTGTCAAGTTTTTCCACAAGCTCTGACATTAGTCTACATTTCTCTTTTCTAAAATTTTTGAATGCTTGAGATAGAAGGAAGCTAGCAATAAGTCCTAAATGTCATAAATTTTAGATTATTTCAGACTAACATGAATCAGTGTCATTATGTACAAGAGCAGGATCTCATCTTCAAACATCCTAAGTGAGCAAAGCATCAGAAACCAAACATTTCCAGTAATCAGGTATTTCCTGTTTCTCTTCTAGGGCGAATGTACGCGAATCTTACAGAAACAGGAAAGCTGATGGTGATGGGTTTTAAGGAGTCTATGTCTGGAGCCTACACCTGCACTCTTTCTCGCAAGATCATAGAAACTACAACACAAGAAGAGAGAGAGGTGTTTGAGGTGTATAAATTCATGGTATTCGGTATGACTGATAACTTACTAGTAAGCTAATGCACATAGCCTTTGTAGTTTGGTAGGTTTGCAAAGTGCATGTTTATTGCAAGGCTTGATTAAAAAAAAAAGGGTTGACATTTTAACTCAGAATAATAAATATTTAAAAAAATATCTATTTTTACACACACACATCCCCCCTTCCAGTTTTGGAAAAAGTTTTAAATAACTTCTACCAAGAATATATGGCAACCCAAAGAATAAAATAACCTCTACCCTTAATAAGAATGAAACGAACTACAACAATTCCACCAGTATCCAAGATCTGAAAAGGAAGCTCGTGTCTGAGTGCAGTCTCTCGTGATAGATCACCAAACCAAACACACTGGTGCAGAAGGAGCCCTCTGCCCCAACTGCTTGAGCAGCAAACTCGAGCCTTCTTCCACCATTTGTAACCACCGTTCACCAATATCACCTCCCCACCCACAAAATAACATTTCCAAAAATGTTCGAGAAACATTAACTTTTAGATAATTCTTGAAAACATTCACTCCGACACAGTAATTGCATGGAATATTTTTGCATAATCCCAATCCATTTCAATTACAGAACTTTGTAGACATGCTAATTCTGTGTTATTTTACTGTTTGCCCCATTATTTTGTTTAATATTTGGGAGCAGAGCCTCGGAACACAAGCATGTAAATTTCTGTACATTTCAAAACAAAGTGTCTCCTACTATTTAAGTCAACTGTGGGGAGGACAAATTTGTTCTGTTATGGTTAATGAGTAAGCTTTATTTATTTGTTTACTGTGGAATAAGAGCCCGTATTTTGGATACAAAGTACACCGAAACAGGTGATACGGGTCTGTATAAGATCCAATCTGTGGTTACACCACAGAACTCACACACAAACTGTTTTCTTAAAGCATACAGGGAAGCTGACCATGCATATCGGGTATTTGTTCGCTTTACTACAAAGGAATGCCAGCTACCAGCTAACGGCCGGTTCTTTGAGGAACTAAAGAAAATCTTAAATAACATCGTCTCTGATTTGAGATGTCACATCATAGAGTCTTCCTACAAATGCCATTCTGTCAAGACACCAAAACAAGGCCTCCTGCATGAACTGTTTGTTAGCTTTCAAGGTAACAGATTTCAGTGTTTGGGAGGGATCATTTATTTTATAAACAACTTGAGTACTGTAAACAACATCTGAAGGTATACTTGACTAACGTGTTTCCCTGCTTTCTTTTGGAGTCCTGTATTTTTTCTTACTAGCCCACAGAGGGAGCTAAAATGCAGTTTTTGTGTTGAATTTGTAGTACTGTGCTTCTTACAACCTTGGCGAGAAAGGTTACTTTTCAAGGCGTGCAGTTTGAAAGGACTGTCAAAAGGAGACGGCTGATAAGATGCCATGATTTTTTCAGTAATGTAATTGTAAAAGGAAAACGCTCATATTTTGTTTTCATTACTTGATTACTTGAAGTCTGTGACCTCTGTGGTTTTGCTTGATTCTAGGAAACGGCACAGAGGTTAAAAGCAAGAGCCTCAGTTCCCTTATGGTAATAGTGATGTGGCCGCATTGCCTTGCAAAACAGGTTAAATCAACCCTGATGGCTGCCCTAATTTAGAGATGTTTTGTCACTGAGGAAAGGAAGTTATTCATTAATGCTTTGACCACATTGTCTCCTCTATCTGTTCTCATCATGTGCCAAGAGGGACCATCCAACAGGTTATGGAGCAGTTTTGCAGCCTTTTTCCCCTCAGTAAAGTAAAGAATCACTCAGAACAAGCTGAGGACACAAAGGTTTTAAGTTTAGGTAAAACTTCAGCTCTCTCTGTAACCTCAGGGTACTATGTGAGGATTTGGTTCCATTCTTCCTGTCAGCTTAGCATATTTTTCCCCTCACTGTTTTGCTGGTTGACCTCTGACTCTTACTGGAACAAAGCGATTTAAGTAACTGAATAGAAACCATCAGGACCAGATCTAGTCCTCCCCTCCCCCCACTTTTATTGGTCAATCATTTTCAACATTCAAATGCACCAAGTCAAAAGAACTGTTTCAAAACATGATCTTGACTGAAGACAGTGATAGATGAAAGAAAAAAAAAAAAACCCCACACTGCTCTTTAGAGGCAAAATTAAGAGGGTACGATAGGATGAAGTGAGCACCGTAAGATACTAAAAGCAGGAATGCATTTGGTCAATGTTTTCTGAAATGAACATCAAGATATCTGCTTGAGGTATTTGAGTTCGTTGTGATATACATGTACATGTGTTGAAGCGTATCTTTTCTCCCACCCACAGTAAATCCTTTCGCACCAGGATGGGAAGAAGTTTGCCACCAGGCTCCTTATGGTTGTGAAGATGCAACAAACCTAAGAGTTCAAGAGGTTCTGTGTCAGCCACCCTTGTGTCTTCTCTGCGTAATTAACACTAATTTCTGCCTCAACATCTACAGATTTGACTGGTAGTAATCCAGCTTCACCCAGATTTTATGGCATTCATATAATTGTAAATGATGATTCCTGTATTTCAAATAATTCAGTTCAGGACAGAAAACTGTTTAAAAGTAAAATTGATCCAAACAGTTTAAAAAAAGTCAGGCTCATTATTTCCTCTATATTTACTTTTAAGAATAAAGAATTATGAACATCAGTATAAGTACTAGTATAGTGAGCTTCCAGTTCTCTACATCTTTGGTTTACAATTTGGTAAACGAAATACAATTTAGAGCAAGTCTACTGTAGCTGATTTCTAAGGTCTGTTCTCTCTGGCATCTTAATGTTAAAAAATGCTCTCAGATGGCACACGGGGTCTGATCCCAGGCCCCTGCAGCCAAAGGAAGACTCTCAGATAAGGTGACAGGTCAGTGTGTGGAGATTAGGACTAACGTGTTTACTAGTATTTTTAAAGAAGAAAAAACAACTTTATTTTTTATTTTTCCAACATTTCTGCATTTCAGGCAAGAGATCGAATTGGAGAGTTTTTCAGTAAGCAGACGTATGCTCTGAAGCACGAGTTCCAAACTGCTCCTGCAATACACTACGTGGACAACAGTTTCTCAGTTACTCACATTGACAGTTGTCGACCAGGTTTTGGGAAAAACGACATCACCCACAAGAACTGCGCTAGCTGCTGTGGTAAATATAAAATACATTGCTTTAAATATAGCTTATTAGCTCTGACCAGACTTCTCTGAAGAGTATTTGGTAAATATCCCTGTCAAAAGTAACAGGGTGTCCATTCACCTTTTGGAAAGGCATTCACATCGCAAACAAAGCTGACAGAAATGAAAACAAGCAGGCAGTGTTTGTTAGCGCGCTCGTAGGTGTAACTGCGTTTCCAAACAGAGCAAGTGGAAGCAGTGAGGTGGCGTTTTTTCTTCTAGGTCACTGGTGAGTGACTGTGCTCAGGATATAGAGCAAATAAGAAATGGTTACCTCAATGGTAGTGCTGCTGGAAAACAGCTGAGTGTTTTCCTAAGACCTTTTGCCAGCAGCACCTACTGCTAGTTCTGGAGTTCGGAGCGTTTAGCGAGGGGCAGGCTCAGCGAGCTTGGGAAGGACAAGATCTCACAGTGCTGGGAAGGCACGTGGTGGTGCGTGATGGTCCCTGGCTGAGGCGGAGGGGAGCTGGAATGCTGACTGTGTTCTCTTCGCAGTGGTTTGTGATCCCGGAACTTACAGTCCTAACAACGGAGTGACCTGCCAGATTTGTACAAGGCCTCAAGTCAAAAAGTATGGAGCAAGATCTTGCTAATAAACTTACGACAGAAATTGGAAAACCAAAGAGCAGCTGTGAAAGCATTACTGGTTTTGTGATGTTCTTTTCATTTTTAGCTACTAATTCTGGAATTCTGCGTTCGTTTTTGAACAACAGCAAAACATCAGCATTCATGCATCCCTACAGTTTCTGTATTCAGGTAAAATTCAATGAAAAAAAAATTAAAAGGAAATTTGCCACATGGCTGTTAGCGCAAAGAGTCTGTTTCTTGGTGAGGACACCAGACACACCACAGCTTTGTGCTGCAGTTCGCTCAGAGAGCGTAAAGGAGCTGTAAACAATTCGGGGAGAGACGGCAGAGAGTTGTAGTGGAATTATGTGCTATCACAACATATGCTGGAGTCTCTATGAGCAATTTCTAGCAGATATCGATAGAAGTATTTCATCTTCATGATTTAAAAACATTAAGTGCCCTTCCCTTTGTTTTTCTCCCATTTCTTTCTCTGTGCCTGAAGTGTTCCCAGCTGCCCTGTGCAAAACTGTACAATGCAGTGGTTATCGGACACCAGCCCGCCCAGGGCTTTCTGCATCGCTCTGCCAACGAGCAGGCACCAGCAGAGTGGAAAGTGAAGTCAGGTCTCCGAGACGAGAGAGGGCTGATAACAAGTCCTACAGCCCAGCAGGCAGGAGATCCAAGGACTCAGCTTTTCAGGCTCTCTTCTTGCCTGCTGCTCCCCAGAAAGCAGCAGGTATGTCCGAGGCAAGAGGCTGCAGAGCCTCCCCCGCCTGCTTGCTGCTGCATCTTTTCCTTCAGCTGCATCCAATCATCACGGCAGAGTCTGCTGGCTCCAGGTGCTGTACGAGCAGATGATCCTCTTACGCCAGCTGTAAATTCCCATCAAGTTCACCGGATGAGCAACAAGTCAGGATACAAATTGCCAAAGCACTGAGATAATGGGAAAGTTTTCTTTCCAGAGAAGACTCACTCTGATCTGCTTTTGAAGGTTAGCTGCTGGATCTGCAGAAATTGATCATTTTGCTCATAAATAAAGATTTTATTTTACTACTACCAAAAGCTTCACAAGTAACCCTGACTTCTCACCAGCCGCTGTATGGCACGCGGGCTGTGCGAGCCTGCCAGGGTGGCCAGCCTGCCGCAGGCTTCTGCGGCTGCAGCGGAGCTACCAGGGCACAGGCTCTTAAATCCTGGTTTTAAGCTTTGTAAACTGTTCCCTGCTGGGAGCTGCTGCCTTCCAGACTCACTTCATCGAGGCACCAGAGAACTCTCACCCTCCTTTCCCTCGTGAAGCACGGCTGGCCGTCGCAGTCCCTTCTGAACCCACTTGTGCGATGGTGGTGAAACCCCCGCCGTCGGACAAAGGGGACTCCGCACACACAGACAAGGAAATCCCAGCAGAGCCAGCCCTTGCTTCATTGCACTGTGTAGGACTAAGTCAAGCAAAAGAGCACCTCCTACTCGATAACTGCAACTTCTTACAGCGTCTAGAAACTCCTTGGTGGGTATTCATCCAAAAATTGACCAGATTCAGCCCGGTTTAACTGATCCACTTTGACAGGAACACAGCAGGAGATGGTACGGGCACAGACCACGCTCCAAGCTTTTCAGAATCATTACTTATTAAATACTGATGAATAAAATGTACTCTAACGAGCATTAAAACTGCCTGTAGGCTGATTATCTTAGCTGCCAACTGGACACTGTGTGCACGGCTCAGGCTTATACAGATTAAGCAGACGGGCTCGGCGATTGCTGCCTGCATCTCTTGGCCTATTTCACAACAGAGGAATGCCACATGCATAAATTACGGAGAAAAAAGCAGTGAGGAGGTACTAAGTGCAACGGCAAGCGAGTCAGAGGAGCACTTACTCCCTCCTCCTTCTAAAAACTGGAGGTATAGGAAGCTCTTATAGTGCCTCAAGTTTTTCAGCAGGCCTTAAGAGTAGAAAAATAGATCAAGTATTTCAGTATTACATTGCAGAGGAGTTTGTGTCATTAATTCCGTGGAGACTTTCATGAAAAAGTGATGTGAAATGGCTTCGCTTTGACCTTTCCTGTGTAAATTCTCTCCATCCAGCCAGAACTCCCCCCTTCACCGCCTGTGACAGCCCCGAATGCAGCCGAATCTTATTTCTGACACACCACCCCTCGCAGCTCACTCCCTTCCATTCTCCCAAGCTGCTGAATCGCTGTCACACTTTGGGTTTTACAAATAGCTGTAATCAGCTCTCCCTTCCCCTCACCTTTACTTTTTACCATCGCTCTCTACCTCCCCCAGCTGCAATAGCTCACAAGGAATTGAGAGCCTTCCTCACCACTTTAAATCCTCTTTTTTCTCTCTGCTCTGCTCTCACACACCTTCCTCTTGGAAACATGGGCCATAGCCAATGCTCTCACCACAGCAGGAACCTGGCTGCTCCTGCAAGGCTCAGCTTTAGCCTGCCCCAACCACGCAGCTGTA
Source organism: Ardeotis arabs (assembly GCA_011801015.1). Classification (NCBI taxonomy): domain Eukaryota; kingdom Metazoa; phylum Chordata; class Aves; order Otidiformes; family Otididae; genus Ardeotis; species Ardeotis arabs. Next base: position 61,141 of record JAAGAY010148578.1, on the reverse strand, counting down.
ATCATTCTAATCATGCTTTCTGCAGAGGACAGTTACAGCACCTCAAGAGCAGTGAATTCTCACAAGTAATAAATTTAGAACTTAAAACCTCCTGTCCCCTGCTCTGCAGAGGCCACTGGTACCTCATCCTTTCCCAGGCTGCAGACCAACAGCACACGAACACTTTTAAACACCAGAAATGGCAAAAACAATCCTCCAGCCGAAAGCCACAGCCCACGGCTTGAACATCAGAGCTGCCAGGAACAAACCCCTCAAGAGCCGCTTAACAAGCATGGGTTAGAGCACTCACTGCAGAGCCGCCGCACCAGCCAGGCACGGGACCGCATCCGCCGGGTGACGGTGACACCTCTGCTCCGGTAGGAAGGCTGCCTCCTGATGTCCCCGCTAACCCACAAGCTGCTCCTCTGGATTGAAGCCCACAGGAGCCAGGGGCACCAGCACACCACAGCTCAGAGCAGGGCACGGCAGCAGTTATGAGGAGAGGGGCGGCGGGGAGGGCGGGCAGGAGGAGCAGGACCAGGTGCCCCGGGACGGGCTCATCCTGGGAACGCAGCACACCTGGGATGGGGGCTGAGCCACCCCCTGGGAATTCCCCCGAGGACCGGGCCCAACAGCCGCTTGGGTGGCAAGTGGCTTGCAAGCAAAGCCTGGCCAGGAGTCGAGGGTGTTGCTTCTGTCCCCAAAAACACCTGGTGACACCGCGGGCGCTCTGGGCTGGGTGGCGTGGGGACATCCCGGGATGCAGCTCTGGCCTTGGTGGGGACGGGTGTTGGCAGAGGTGAAACCCCAGGTGCGGCCACGCGCTCGCGCAGGCTGGGACATCACGCCCGAAGGGGTCGGCTGTTCTGCTGAGTCAGGGCCAGGGGCTGGGAGCCGAGGGAGCCCTTTGTGAAAGGCAGAGTCTGTTTAGGGACAGCAGCCGCAGCAAATTCCTCGGTGGGACCCAAGGTTTATAGAAAATTACACACATTTTCAAGTGCTCTGCTGAGCTGGAACCAAGGGGGGGAATTAAAGGAGCTTGTGCTGCTTTCTGGCACCTAAATCCCAGGCTGGAGCTCCCAGCTGCGCTCCCATGGGAGGACGGGACGGACACGAGCCCCAGCCCTCACCCATGGATGCCCACATCCCGCGTCTCCCGCCGAGGCAGGAAAAGTGCCTGGCAAGACGATGTCTCCCTGTGAGAGGAGAAGCTTTGCAGGTCCCCCTCTTTTATTACCAGGCACAACCTCATCTTTAAAAAATGGAGAAACGATCCCTCTGCCCGGCGATGCCCAGCTCGCACGAGGGACGGGAGGGAACGGCAAGTCAGGAGGGGAGCCTGCAGCCGGCTCAAACGCTGAGCTCTTCACCACGCGCCGGGAGGAGACATTGTGATTTTTAGCTCTGCTTCGGTTTCCTACCCACTGAAATTAAATTTCCTCTTGCCGAAGTCCGGCGGCCACATTTTCTGCGCAGCACCGTTCCTGTAACAAGCAGCATCAGCGGATTGATGCGTCCTGCGCAGGCAGTGAATAAGTGTGATTCATTATTGGCAGCGATGCCACAGTAAATGGATTTTTGTGGTGAAAATAAATAAATAAGGCTACATAACTGAAGGGCCGTTGATGAAGTGTAGACCAGCTTTAATCACAGTGTAATTGCTGCCATCGGTTCTAATTATTTATAAATATTTTTATAATTGTGGAAATTAAACAATTAGACATCCTTCCTTCCCTCGTCTAAATCTAATCAGTTAAAAGTTCAGGATGCGGTCTGGGGCCGCGACTGCTGAACGTGCTTCATTCACGGGCTGAGAAAAACATCGCTTCGCCTTCCTTCTCAAGCAGCCAACCCCGCACGAGCGAACGCTCGCCGCCGGCGCAGGGCAGAGCCTCCGTCAGCGCTGCTGGACGCACGGACCCGCAGCCGGCGAGCCCGAGAAATGGCGAGCTCGCTGGGGGAGCCGGGGCCGCGCAGAGCCTGGCTTCCCGGGGGCGTCGCGGGGCTCCCGGGGGTCTCAGCACCAGGCGGGCAGCAGAGGCGTCACCGCCAGCGAGGCCTCGCTTCCTCGGTCTCGCCCCACTGACACGTTTTCCTCAGCTGCGGAGAGGAAGCGCAGCCGCCCTGGCAGGCCGGTTAATTACCCAGCCGGCGCGGGTGGGCAGAGCACCTTGGAAGTTAATAACAGAGATTTACCGACGTGCTGGAACGGTGCGGAAGGAGGTCACGCTGCTAATTCTCCCGCTGCTGATCCCAGCAGATAAATCTGCAGTACATCAGGAAGCGAATTACCCAGAAACGCAGCATTAAAAGGAACGGTTATATTTCCTTGCTTAAGGAAAAGCGTTGACTGTGACACTGAGCCCCCCGTGCCCGCCCCCAGCGCCCCGGCAGGAGCCTGCCCGCAGCAGCGTGCTGCTGGAGAGTAAACAGGGCGATGAGGACAATCCCCCCGTGGGACGCGAGCTGCCCGAGGCGCCTGGCAGGCTGCCGGCCCCAAACCTGCTCCTGTGCTGGGCCAGACCCCCAAAAGCCCTCCGACAGCCCGGCTCACCTGCAGCCGCCTCCCGGAAATATTCCCATAATCCCAGTTTTCTGCTCTTCCCAATTCCCTGCAACACCTGATTAAATGTCCGACATTACCAACGGCATAAATCCAGTGCAGACCAGTCCATCCCAGACCGTTATCTTCCCAAAGCTTATTGCAGATTTTTATGACACGAGAGGGGACCGAGCTGGAGACGAGACCTGCCAGGCAGTGCTGGCCCTGCCACAAGCCCTCGCCGGGTGCCGGAGAGCAGCCACCCGCGCTGGGGTCAGTCTCAGGGGACCTCACGCGATTCCCCAGCCACGGGGCTGCGATCGTCCCTGGGGCACCTGCGGTTGTCCCCTCCTTGGCCGACTCAGGGCTCAGAGCGGCTCGGAGACACCTCCCCGGAGTCCCTGGGGTCTCGGTGTCATCCAGCCCCGCAGGGGGACACCAGCAGGACCCCGGAGAGCACAGCCCCACTGACGGGGTGGCAGCCGGGGCCGCTCATCCTGCTGCGTCCCTCGGCCCTCCCCAGCTGCTCCCGGGGCCGCAGGACGTGGGTCCGCAGGGAGCGAACCGGGACGGGGGACGGCAGCCATCTGCTCGGGAGCCTGGGGTCCGCGGGCTGTCACAGCCGTGCCATGCCGCGCTGCGTCTGGAGACAGCCGAGTGACAAACGAGGTTAATGTCCCAGGAGCGGGAGCTGTCACTCCGCGTTAGGTCCCGGGTTTCACCCTCCGTGGCACCACACTTGGGCACGCGCCGCGCAGGGAAAGGTGCTGGGGAACCAGCACGGGGCCACTGCGGATGCCAGGGCCCTCGTGGGGACCGGGGGACCGCGGGCATTGGGAAGGGCTCATCCACCCCGGGCGTCACCGTCCCTCCCCATGTGCCACGCGACACCCGCGTCTGGGCCGGTGGGGACGGGAGGGCAGGGAGGGGAGCAGGGCCCCCGCAAACCACCCCACAGGGTCCTGGCGCGACGCGGCTCAGGCACCGGCACCGTGCCAGCGACCTGAGCCGCGCTTGCAGGAGCCGAGCAGGCTGTTCATTTATTGAAGGCGAGGGCAGGGTTACCGGAGGGACCGCGTATCGCGTTTCGGACCGCGCCAGCCCAGGGGCACCCAGCAGAGCCGGACGTGGCTCTGGGAAGACATCGGCTGTCGCAGACGCCCTTCGCCTTTCCTTTGTGGCCTGGATGTCACTGGCAACTGGGGTGGCTCCAGCACAGGGGCTGCCCCCCGCCTCGGCCCAAAGCTGCAGCTGCTGCGGAAGCAGTGCCCTGTGCCCCCCCCAGACGCGGACACAGCACACACCGGGCACAGGCTCCAAAGTCAAAGCCAACTTTATTGTCGTATAAAGGAAGAACGTAAAAGGTCCCTTAAACAAAACACAGATTGGGCCAGAGGGTCCCGGGTGCCCCCGCACACCGCGGGCACGAGAGCGGGCGCCTGGGGATGCCCACGACAGAGCAGCGCCGGGGGCCGCAGTGCAGCCGCTCGCAGTGGCTCGGTCCAGTCCCCCCGGCCCCGTTGCTCCGCAGCCGGTTGTACGGGGTGGGGAAGCTGCCAGGGGGCTGCGGGCGCGGGGGACGCCTGGAGCGGAGCCAGGGCCGAGGCGCTTGTGCGTCGCAGAGCCGCTGGTCTGCGCTGGGAAAGTAGGCACTTGTGGAGGGCCAGCTCCGTCCCACGGCTCCCGTCGGCACCGCGGCATGGGAGGACGGGCAGCAGCCAGCGGCCGGAGCCCTGCCCGCGCTGAGACGCGCTGCCCGCACCAGGGTCTGAGGCCGGACACGGCACTAAGCGCCTGCTGCGCCGGGGCAGCGGAGCTGGGTCTGGCCCGGCACGGAGGATGTTCAAGCAGCTTTGGTTGGTGCTCTTGGTGAATTAAGGCAATTTAGCTTCAGTTGGTTTAAAAAGAGGGCAAAACCAGCAAAATCAGCTCTGTGAGGGGCCAGACACTTGGTTGGAAGAGTCTGGGTCGGCTCTGGCTTTGCTCTGAGTCACCGCTTGGACCCTGCGCGCCCAAAGGTGGGCACCGACCCCCACCCGTGCCAGCCCCCGGCCTCGCCTCTACCTACCGACACCAGGAACCTGCAGCCCAACACCGGAAGCGTCAAGAAGGGACTTTGGGGCATTTTAGGGGAGATTCAGGCTCCTGCCAGCGGCGCGGGAGTGGGGAGAGGGCGGAGGAGCCGCGGCAGCTCCCTGCATCCCCGCTTCCCGTCACAGTGACCGGTCACAGCCGTGTGAGTCCTTGAGTGAGAGGTGGGAGCTCTCGGCAGCAGGTCGGAGCAGGCTGGTGAGGGGTGCTGCCGGCTGCAAACACCCACCCGCGTGGTCCCCGGGGAGCACCGAGGGGAAACCCGCTCCCCCCGACACCCCGGCAGGGCTGCACCCACTGCCTGGGCCCCTCGGCTCCCCTCCACCAGCACCCGCATCCCTCAGCTCAGCCCCGGGGAGCTCATCTCCCCTTTGCTTCTTATTCCCCGTTAGAGCGCCAGCACGCTCCGAGGGGGAAGTGCTGGGGTTGCCCACTCTGTCTCCGAGCAGGGACCCCCACGCCCCTCGCTCCGCCTGGCCTGGGGATGCCAGGAAAGTAGCGGGGAGCAGCGGGGGCTGAGACAGGAGATGGGGTGGCACCAGACCTGCCTCTTGCCTTTCCCAACCGGCGTGTCCCCACCTCCCGCCCCGTCCTTCGGTCCCACTGGGCTGCAGTCACAGCCCGTGACCTTCCCGGGGCCAGCGACCCAGCAGGGCACTGGCCTCACGGCCGTACCGCTCCTCCCCACGGCCCAGCCCTGCCCGCTGCCCGGCCAGGCAGTGAGCCAGGCCCCAGCTGCCCGGCGCTGCCGGGAACATCCCTCGGGCAGCTGAGGGTCAGCCGAGGGGGATTAAAACAACGATTTCATTAATGCCCCAGGGGATCTCTGCAAAGGAAATAGAAAAGTTTTAAATGAAGTCTGAATGTCCAGGTTGGTCAGAGCAACAGCCGCGTGCCGGGGGCCGCTCGGGGTCTCTCCGGTCCTTCATAACGCAGAGGCAGCGGGCGGCTGCCACCACCGCTCCGTGCTCGTCACCGATAGCTGCCCCAGCCACAGCCGCTTCGCCCCTCGCTGCGCCAGAGCCGGGCGCCCGCCAGCCACGGCGCCTGCTGCCAGATGCCGCTTCCCCAAGGAGAACGAACCAAATCCATGGCTGTTTCTGTGCGATGAGGGCGGCTCGTGGCAGCTCCCGCCGCCATGGCAGGCCTGCGGAGCGGCCGATCCCCAGCTCCATGGGTCCCCGTGTCCTGTGGGACACCGGTGCCTCACACCACTGTGCTGATGGTGGACGACTCCTCCGACCTCCGCTGCTTGCTGGGCAGGGACTTGAGGTACTCCAGGTGCCGCCGGGCGTCCTCCTGGTTCTGCCGCACGTAGTAGACCAGGTAGGAGATCACCATGGCGAACCAGCCGAACATGGTGACCAGCATGGCAATGTCCGTGGTCTTTTTGTACACGTTGCAGAAGTCCATGTCAGCGATCACCTGCAGAAAAGCTTTGCCGACGTGCTCCTCCTGCACAGAGGAGTCGCACACGATGCCGCCCGAGGAGCCGGCCGCCAGGTCCACTGTGCGGATCAGCTCCTGCAGCCGACAGTCGCAGCGCCAGGGGTTGTTGGAGAGGTTGACCTTGGCCTTCAGGTTGTTAAAGGCGTCTTTGCTGACGGACACCAGCCTGTTGGAAGACAAGTCCAGAGAGTGCAGGTGCTCTGCCAGGCCCCGGAAAGCCCCGCTCTCAACACTGGCGATGGCGTTGTGGGACAGATCCAGCTCCAGGAGGAGTGGCAGGTCCCGGAAGGCGTCACGGGGCAGGAAGGGGATTCGGTTGGAGTCCAGGTAGAGCTTGTTGGTGTCGTTGGGTATGTCTCTGGGGACCTCGGTCAGCCGAGCATTGCTGCAGCGGAAGGTCTTCAGCCCCTCCTCTTCCGAGGGGTAGCAGCCCTTGGGAAACGCGGTGGCTGAGCGGAGGCAGGAGGCCAGGAGGAGGAGGCTCTGCAGGAGCAGCCACATGGTCACCGAGCGGAGGAGGACCTGCTCTGCCACAGGCATGGTGCCGTGCTGGCTTTATCACACGGCAACTGGCCCAGCGGCTCTCATCCGCGGTGGTTTCAGCTGAATTTGGCACATCTGAGATGGAGACAGCAAGGGGACAGCGTCAGACCAGGGGTGCCAGAAGGCAGAACCGTTGCTGTGCCGGCTGCGAGCGTCACGCCTGTCCTGGCGCAGCCTGGCCTTGGGACGGGGACAGGGACAGGGATGGGGACAGGGCCAGGGTCTCACGCACGCTCCCATCCTCTACCACCAGTGGCCTCGCTCAGGGTCCCTGCGCGGCAGGATCAGGCCCCAGGGAGCCGAGCGAAGCCGCGTCTCCTGCGTGCCGGCAGCTGGGCTGTAACAAACGGAGACGGCTCGGGCTGAGCCAGAGGCGGGGGTGAGCTCTGGCCCTGCCAAGGTCACCGGCAGTTTGATGGCTCGCTTGCAGGCGGCCGACACGTCCTGCAGAGGCGGCTGGTGGGACGCAGCAGCGAGTGAGCCCTGGCTCCAGGCGAGTAGCCCCCCGGGAATGCGATGGAAAACATGTGCGGGCAGAGGCAGAGCGGGTTCCCGTCCCCAGCTCCGCTCCCCAGCAGCACCCGGGGCACACGCAGACGCAAGCTGGGTTTTCCCCTTTCGAGGGGTCACGCAGGTGGGTGGCTGGGTGCTGCTGTCCCCTGCCTGGTGCCACCCCGGCCGCGGGACCCGGCTGCCCACACCACCCGGTAACCATGGTCCCCATCCAACCCTTTATTCCGGAGGGGAAAAACGTCAGCAGGAAAGAAACAAAAACAGAAAAAGGAAATTCACTGGAGCTGAGCGTGTAGCGAGTTCCCAGGGTGGTGGCAGCAGATAAGGGCCACATCCGAGCCCTGCGAGCGTGCTGCCTGGCTCTCCCAGCCATGGGTCCCACCGTGGCCAGGGGCCCCAGGCCGTCCCCGGCAGGGCCACGACGGCATCCTCCCAGCCACGGAGGCAGGATGCAAGAGCTCTCCCCACCGTCCCAGGATTCAGGACATCGGCACCACAGGGCACCCCGTCACGCAAAGCAAGTGCTGCAGAAAGCCCTGCGCTGTGCCGCCCGGGCACCTCCTGGGCCAGCCTGCCCGCTGCCCCACCGCCCTGGCTCCCTGCAGCACCCTGCTTCTGGGTGCCAATCGGGGCTCCCCAGCGAGGGGCAGAGGTGCCCACCCAAGGGTGGCCCTGGTAGTGCAGCCGGGACTGTAACACCAAAATATCCCAAGTGCCGGGCACCCTAATGCCAAAAATACGCCAAGGTCGCGTCGGTGCGGAACTGACCCCTGCGCTGCCGGCCCCCCCAGGCTCCTCGAGGTCCCCGAGCAGGGACCAGGGCTCAGAGCAGCCGAAGGGCACTGGGAACCCCAGCCTCACACATCAGTGTGGCGGGGGGACGGGCCCCCCCCAAGTCTGCCAGAAGCAACCTGGGGCAAACGCTGGCCCTTGGGACCACCCTCCCCTTCCCGGGGGCCAGTGCAGAGCCGGCCACCGCAGGAATCCCCCGGCACTGAGCCCGGAGCCAGTGACCCAGGACAGGGGGTGCTTCCCCCGGGGGACCCCCCACGGGTGGGACGCGGCTCTCCACGGCCCCGCAGTGGGCTCGGGTGGACCCCAGCCGCGGGGCTCGGGACGACGCACCGCAGCAAGGACGGGGACCACCAGCTCCCCTGCCACAGCGCCGGGGTGTTCCCCCCTCACAGCGGGACACAGCGGGGCCCCAGCCCGGCCCCGCTGGAGGAGCCCGGGGGCAGGGGCTGTGCCGTGAGCCGGGGATGCCCGGGGTTTCCCCACCCCCGGTACCGGGGGAAGCCCCGGTGCTTCCCCGGGGGAAGCTCGGCTCGGCCGGGGACCACCCCCCCCGCCCTGCCCGGTGCCGGGGGTCCCGGTGTGCACTCACCTGCCTCACCGGGCGGAGCAGCCCCGCGCCCCGGGCCGGAGCGGCCGCGCCCCGCGCAGCGCGGCGGGCCCGGAGCCGGCGGCGGCGGCGGGGCCGGTGGGCGGGATCCTCCGGCCGGGCCTCCCCGGGGCTCCCCGCCCCCGGCCCGCCCCGCTGGGGGGGGGGTCCGTACAGCGCCGAGCAGCCCCGGTCCCGCACCCGGATCCTCTCCAGCCACCGATCCCCGAGATCCCAGCCGGGGGAGTGGGGGGGGACC
>JAAGAY010148578.1:31645-52364 GCA_011801015.1 Ardeotis arabs | reverse complement strand
CCTGCCCCCCCCGGGCGCCGCGCATCGCTCGGCTCTGCCCCCTGGCCGCCCCTCTCGGGGAGCAGGACCCCCCCGTCCCGGCACCGGCATCGCTTACCCGGGGAAACCGGAGCCGCGGGCGGGACCCTGCCCTGGGGTTGGAGGGGGCCGGAGCGGGTCCCCAGCCCAGCCCAGAGCTGTCCGGGCCGGGGGTCGCTGGGCTGGGCAGGGGCTCGGCGCCGCGCGGGGCTCCGCCGTCCCGGGCCACCGGTGGCGCCGGCTCAGGACCTTGGAGAGCGGCCGCCGTTACCGGGCCGGGCCCCGGTGCGTCCGGTTCCACCCAGCGGGGCGGGGGCTCCGGCTGCCCCGGCCGGGACCCCCAATCCCCCTCCTTGCCCGCCAGCACCGGGGGTCGCCCCCCCGCGACACCGCCCGGTCCCCGGTTTCCTGCTCGGGGGCAGAGCCCAGCCCCGCGCACCGACACTCGCCCGCCGCTCGGGAGGCGCCTGGCCCGGGCGCGGTCCGGGGAACCGGGCCCGACAGGCAGGGCGCAGCCAGGGGCTCCCCCGCGCCCCCGGGAGACCCCAGCCCTGCGGCGGGGGGGACGGGACGGGACTGAGCAATCCTGGCCTGTGCCAGGCCTCGCACCCTGGGGTGCCGCAGCCGGCGAGGCTTTGCTGGGACGGAGGGTCGGCACGGGCCGGGGCGCCCGGGGATCGCCGCCCCTGCGCCGAGGCCGGTGGTCCAGAGGGGCTGCGGGGCTGCCGGCGGGGCCCGCGCTGGGGTCACTCGGCGAGCTGGGGGGCTGCTGTCGGTGCTCTTGGGCGCCTTCGCCAGCCTCTCCCCGTTTGGCCGGGGAGCAGAGGAGCCTCGTGCTGCCCATCACGGCCCAGCGCCGGGCAGAGACCCCGGGAGCGGGAGCAGCAGCAGGGCTGTGCCCCATGGGGGTCCCGCGTGCCAGGACTCGGCACCCGCCAGCCCGAAAACCCAGCGCCTGCAGTGCAGCACGGACCCGCGCGGACCCTTCCCCGCTGCAGCCACGGCAGGGCTGGCTAAAAATAACCGGCACCGGCTTCCCGCTGCCACCGTGGTGCTAAATATAGCCAGCATCGACCAGCAGCGGGACCGGGAGAGCGGGAGAGCAGGAGGGGAGCACGGCCCCCCAGCACCGGGGGAGGCCGGGAGCGAGCGAGGCCTGGGAATCCATCCGGGAACGGGGAAAACGCCAGGCCGGGCGGCTGCTGGCCTGGGCTGCGGATGGGGCCGGATCCCCCCCTTGGGGAACCCCCCGCCCCCGGTGCTGGGGTTCCCTGGGCGGGTGAATCCGGTCTGGGGAGCGCAGGGAGCGGGGGTGCCCCCCCTCGCGCTCGCACCGGCAGCGAGAGGCTGCCTGCTGCATCACGGAGAGGAATTAATATTTATGGGCGTTTAAAAATAGCCGTCGCATTGTGCTTCTCCCTCACGTGCGGAGCCAGCGGGGCGCGGGGAAGCTGCTAAATTGGATGTCACCGCGCAGAGGGAGCTGCTCGCTCGGGCAGGAGCGGGGATAAAAATAGAGCTTGCCGCGCGCATGGCTCTCCTGCAAAGCAGGGCTGGCTCCCGCGGGATCCCCGGCCTCCGCACAGCGGCATCCCCACACCTCGCCAGGCCAGGCAGGACCGCGGGCCCGCTTTAACCGCGCGGCTGTGTCCCACGGTGCCCAAATCCCTCCGGGAGCAGCCGCCGGGGAGCTCTGGCTCCGGGAAGCAGCCCCGGTGCCCCGCCAGCAGCACGGCGCCAGTGCCTGGCACCCAGGCAGCCGGGGGTCTCCGTGCCCTCGCCGCACCCAGCCGGCACGCAACCGCCCGCCGAGAGCCGGCTCAGGCCCGCGGCCAGCGCCAAGGCCGGATGGACGCACGTGGGGTCAGGACGCGGAGCCCCACGGGGACGCTGGCACAGGGCCCCCCACCTCTGGGGAGCGCCGGGGAACCCTCGATTTCTGCCATGCAAAGCCGCGCTGTGAGCCCCCCGGGCCAAAGCCGAAACCGCACAGAGGGGCTTCGCCGTGCAGGGCTGCGGGGCGGCGAGCGGCACCGGCAGCGCTGCACGTGCGATGCGGGCGGCACGGGGTGGGGGCCCTGCTCGGCCCGGGACCCCAGCGCGACCCCGGGCAGGGGCTTTGTGGCACAACGCGCTTTGGGCGCCGGCGCTGCAGCCGCTGCCGCTCCCGGGCCGACGAGGCGGCGGCCGCGGCGCAGAGCCCTGCGCGGGTGGGTGCAGCACCGAGCGGCCGCGCCACGCGTTCGGCTCCGAGGGTCGTGCGGGGCCAGGCGGCCTCCACCGCCCCGCACCGCCCCGCCCCGCAGCGCAGGGTCTCAGCGCTCCCGGCCCCGACCTCCCCTGGGGGTGCGAGCCCCCAGCCCCGCGTGGGCCGCGCTGGGGCCCCCAGCGCAGAGCGGCCCCGGGAGCAGGATGGGGAGGCAGGGACCCCCCCGGGAGCAGGATGGGGGGGGCAGGGACCCCCCTCGCCCCCCCAGGGCCGCACCCCGCTCCCAAAGCGCGGTGAGCGCGGCCCCTCCCGCGGCGGGCCCGCAGCTCGGCGCCGCGCGGACTACAGCTCCCGGCGTGCCGCGGCGGGGCGGGCCGGCCCAGCAGGCCGCCGGGAGAGGAGCCGGGGCGGCGGGTGCGCGACGGAGAGAGCCCCGGCCCCGCCGAGCCGGGCCGGGCCGGGCCGAGCCGGGCGGAGCAGCGGTGAGTGCGGGCCGGGCGGGCGGCCCTTCCCCGGGGGAACGGGGCCGGCCCGGAGCCCGGCGGGCCCGGGCGGGCGGCCTCGACCCTTCCCCGGCAGCAGGCGGCGGCCGAGCCCCGGGGAGATCGGGGGGACGGTGCCTCGCGTGGGCCCGGAAGGAAAACACCCGGGGAGGGGAACAGGGAGAAACAAAACCGCAGCAGCAGCTGCCGAGATGGGGCCAGGCGGCTCCGGGGTGGGGGTCCCCGCGGGGCCGTGCGGGGCCAGGCCCGGGGTCGGGGTCCGGGTCCGGGACCCCGCGCGCCCACACGCGCTAAATTTAGCAGAGGGCCGAGCCCCAGCTGCTCCCGCTCCGTCCGGGACGGCTCGCGCTCCCCCTCGTCCCCGTGCCCGGAGCCGCCCCCGCTGCCCTGCGGGCCGGACCGGCCCCGGGGGCTCCCGGCTGCCCCGCGCCGCAGTCCGCCCGCCGGGCCCGGGCCGCACCGCAGCGCGGCCCCCTCGCCTCAGCGGCCCGGCTGCTCTCGGGGCCCGGCTCCAACGCGGACGCCGTCCCGCAGAGCGGGGTTTAAAATATTTATTTGCTCGGGAGCTGGGGATTGCCGCTGCTGCCGGAGACGGGGACCGGGGCTCCTCGGCGGCTGGCAGCCCTGCTGCCCGCGCCCGGCCCGGCCGAAGTTCCCGTCCCGCAAGGCAGAGCGGGGCGCGGGGCCCGCGGTGCGAGCCTGAGCCCCAGGACGAGAGCCCTTCCCAACCGCCGTGCGCAGGGAGCCGGCGCGGCGGCGGGCGGGAAGGACCGGGGAAAGGGCCTGGCGTCACCACAGCCGCTGCTGCCTCCGACCGCAGCCGGGACCTTGCCCCGCACGGGCGCCGTCCCGTGTCGCACAGTCCCCGCCTTCACGCGCAGTCTCGTCAAGCATTAAAAGCTTTTCTGTCCCAAAAAACTACGGCACAGGTGGGAAAGCAGAGCTCCGTAGCCAGCCGCTCCGGGGGGCTGGCGTTCCTCCCGCTGGTGTGTTCAGCCTTGTTTTTCCTGCAGGTGAACAAATCCCCGGTGTAAAACAGAACACAACAACCCGGGATCGGGACGGGGGCAGGGACCGCGCTCTGAGAGCTCGCAGTCCCTCGGCCAGGTTTTTGCAACACTGCAGGGCTGCGTGCGCAATCCGAAGTGAGCAAAGAGCTGGGGCAAGGGCTGCAGGCACCAGTTCAGGAGCGGGAGAGATTCGCAGAGTAACTATTTTTGGAGTGGGAAAGGGCAGAATTGGAGAAGCACGCGCAGAACCGTCTCGTCACAGGACCTAACGCTTGACGTCTCCCTATCTCCCCTGCAAGAGCGAATTAGCGTTGTACATCCTGGCATTTCACCTGGCTCATCCTCATTTTTACAAGCAAGGAAACGAGGCGCAGGGAGAACTGCTTCACACGGGGCTCCCAAGCTTGGCCCCCTGCCACCCAGCCGCAGGTTTGCAACTGCCCTCGTTTGCAGAGGGGACCGAGCAGAAATGCCTCATTCGTTTTTGGAAGCGACGCTCACGGTTTCCTCAAACGGACATTCCTCTTCACTGCTCGGCAGGCCGGGCGCGCTGCCAGCTGCGGGGGGCTCTGCGAGCTTCTGCAGCCTTTGGGTATCGGCGGTGTTTCAAGAAGAGAGCCCTGGAGAGGCCACCCGCTCGGCCCACTCCACAGAGGAACTTTAATTTTTTAACTGTTAACGACACCTGATGTTAGGGCCTCCAGCGAGGCCAGCGCTGGCTTTCCGCAGGCAGTCCATTCCAACATCCCTCTTTCTGCATCACCCGGTTGCTCCAGGTCCCCGCCGTGCAGTCAACCCTGCTGCAGTTTTTCTGCTCAGTGCAGCTGTCAGCCGCTTGAGCACCATTCCTCGCGCCGCTCTGCAGCGTTCTCTAGACTAAACAGCGCCGTTTCCTCCAGGCTGTCCTTGCAGGTCACGTGTTTCCTACACCTCTGCTCGTTCTCTCTGCTCTCCCCTGGACTCCCTCCAGCTCCTCCCGGAACGGGACAGGGTTCTAGCTGAGCCTTACCCGTGGCCGGGAGAATCATTTCCTGTGTCTGGCAAACACCCCTCCTGTTTATGCATTCCACAGCGGTGCTTGCTTTTTTTGTTGTTGTTGCAACAATCTGACTTTTTTGACTCATGTTTCGCTTCACTGCGACCCCTAGATTTCCTTCTGAAAGCCCTCAGGAATTGCACCCGACTACGGATGGAGCTGCTCCCCCTGCTAGGACCGGATTGCTGAGCCCTGGCTCCAAGTCCTGCTTCCAGACCAGGCTCGGGCTTTCCTCTGGAGTATCCGGTTGCTGATATCCTTTGACCCAGGAGACGGGTGACAAGAAACCAGTGCTCCGCAGACCTGCAGCCTCTCTACTGGTAACAAAAGCCTTCTCCAGGTGTAAGCCCCCTGACTGACAGCCGGGTAGCGAAGGTGGGCGAGCAGCAGCAGCCCTGTCTCACCAGAGCAGCCTCTGCAGCTGAAAGGCTCGGGAGTTACAGCGAGCGTCCCCGGAGCTGCGGAGTCCAGCGTTTGCTTTGCGCCTCAGCCCTGGGCAGGCGCAGGGGAGAGCGCCAGCTCTGAACCAAGCCAGGCCCAGCGCTCCGCGAGGGAACTCGGAACAGCTGGCAGCGACGAAGAGCGTAATGCTGGATCTGGCTCGGACTCGCCTCCCGAGACCGAAGGCTGTGGGAGCTAGAGAGAACAGCAACGCCGTCTCCCAGCTGTGGGAACCAAAGCGGCAGGAACTCAAGGCTAGACACCAGGAAACAGCCCTCGCCGTGGGGTCCCCCGGGCAAGGCGGGGCAGACCGTACCACCTAATAAACTACATTTCCGTGGGACACGGACAAAGGTGACTTTACGCAAGAACTTCCCTGATCCCAGTGTAGAGATATTCAGCCTTACAGCGGTTCTAATTCGTCCTGTTTCCTGTAACCCCTGGAAGCAGGTAAACCACGGCTCTCATCTTCCCAGAGAGCCCTAAAGCTGACCGATGCCTGCCGCTACCCGTGCGGCCGTCCCAACAGCCCCGCGGTCCCAACAGCCCCGGCACCTGCGCTGGCCACAGAGCACCGCTCCAAAGCCTTGCTCTGAGAGGATGACGCTGTCGTGGTTCCCCGCCTTCCTGGTATTGTTTAGAAAAACATCTCTGTATTCCTCCTACGTGGCAGCTGTTCCTTCCAGGCAGGGGAAGAGCCATCTCCTCTGCAGCTCCTGCTGCTGAAATATCCCCAGCGCACTCCTCCTTGTCATCTTTAGCTTTTCACATTTCTCAAGAAGAATCTCACTCCTTCCCTGCGGGGGAATTTTTTTGTTACTTTTTTTTTTCCCCTCCTCTTAAGTCTTAAATTGGAAGGCAAAACAGGTAAGCCAGACCAGGAGACATGCAAGCCTCTAGAGCTGCACAGAACTCTGTTAATTTCATTACACTAATTAGGAGATCTGTTGATACAGAGCTGCCCTGCCTTTACTCTGCAAATACTTGTGTTCTCTTTTAGAGATTCAGGTGTGCTGAACTCGTAAACATGTAAGAAGCTTCATGTGACACGTACTTCCACCATTAATGCTGTGACAGGACTTAAAAAGCACTTTAAGTACTTGTTTGGGGGTCGTCAGGCAATCGAGGGACTAAACCATGACATCTTGTTTCCAGGAAAACATTTCAGCAGATCACAAGTAGCTTCTGTCACAGGCAGGCTTCCCACACATTATTCCCAAATCTCAGCCGCTCCCAGATGTAGCTTTCCCTCGGGAACGTCAGCGCTACAAATGGAAATAATGAGGTGCAGAGAAGTGAACCAACTTGTGATTTTTATAGCAAACAACAGATTTCAGGTTTGCTGAACAGCGAGACGGCGCTCCACCCCCGCTGCGCTCGCCCGAGCCATTGAGACGGAGGTGACTGCGATCCAAGCGCTGACTGGCTCTGCTTTAGTTTCAGGGGCACCCGTTGACACAGGAGCCAACATGAACGTGGGAACGGCACACAGCGAGGTGAATCCCAACACCCGCGTCATGAACAGCCGCGGCATCTGGTTGTCCTACATCCTTGGAATTGGCCTGCTGCACGTCGTGCTCCTGAGCATCCCCTTCTTCAGCGTCCCCGTGGTCTGGACTCTCACCAACATCATTCACAACATGGTAAGGAATCAGCGCGGCTGGCTTGACTCCCCGGGGCACGGAGAGGCGATCTTGTAAGATTCTTGTTGAAACAGTTCCTTTCTCTGTATTTCCAAAGATGTGGGCTAAGTTACTCAGCCTCCACCCCTCAGACGGCACCTTTGCCTCTGGGTCACAAATCTAGATCCAGCCTAGGTGCTGGGGAGACAGCAAGCATGCGGTGGGGCTGCTCAGAGGGGACGCTGAATTCATTTGCCTGCAGGGTAAGTCCCTTTGTCCCGTCCCCAGTAACAGCTGGGACAGGCCACTGTCAGAAACTGTTCACTTGGGTTGATACAATCTGAATTGGCCCCATCACAGTTCAGAAAAACAAGGTTAAAACCCAAACTGCATTCAGCTTAAAATAAAACATTAGTCCAGGAACAGATTCTCCCCTTCTGAGCATCAAGTACCCAAATGATGGGGTGTCAGCGCTGTGCTAGGGGCGCAGAGGTAAGCACAGACAGATGCTGCGATGCCAGCGGCTGCTGTGTTCGCCCAGCGCTGCGCTGTGCCCGGGCAAAGCTGCGGTCACACAGTGACAGCCTCCCTAGCAAGCAGGAGAAAACCATGCTCCGTTTAACTGCTCGCTTCTGCGCCTCCGCCGTCCCACCGCGCAAGCCTTGGCACGCTTGGGCCCTACAGCTGAGGGGCAGACCCCTCGGCAGCCGTTCAGCCTCAGCACGGGGGACAAATACTTGAGAGGTGCAGCAATTGATTTCCTACCCTTTATTTTAAGTAACATCTCAGCCCGAGAATACTCCAGAGACAGAAGCAACACCCCTGTGAGGGCCCTCAAGCTAGCATTATTCATGTCTCTAGAAGGGGAAAAGCACCCCACAAACCCCCCAACTAGAGCTGCCTGCTTTTCATCCAGCTGCCTCCCCTTCGCTGGCAGCTTAAACAGCGACGCCCTGGAACAGAGAGGAGCCCGCAGGCAGCAGTGGCTGTGCTGAGAAGGTGCGGGATGCAGCCAGGCACGTGCTGTTTATCTGACCCGCGTCCCCCTTCAAGAGGCTAACTCGTAATCAGAGCGGTAACAGACCCGCGCTGCCCACAGCTCTACGGCGCTTTTTCAGAAAGCGTTTAGCGTTGCTGCTGCACGGTAGAGCGAGGCCGTGCTAATCTCCTGATCCCAGAGATCTCAGTGCTGTAATCCTGCAACCTCCACCTTGGCTTCTGCCCAGCCGGAGGAGAGGGCCTCACGTGTCACAGCCAAGCCCGAGCCAGCCCAGCCAGCAGCCTGCCTCCCCGCTCTCGCTGCCGCCTCGGCCGCCGCGTTGGAGCGCGTTTTCCAGCAGCGCCGAGGCATCCCTCTAGCGGAACTGCGCGCTGGTGCAAGCTCCCTCAACTTGAGCGTTCTTGCTCCAGTTGAACACTTCTTGGTGGAGTGGCAAGGGGCGTAGAGAACACCGCGTGCTTCACACCGCGTTTCTGTTTGCCGCAGAGCATGTACATCTTCCTACACACCGTGAAAGGAACTCCTTTTGAGACTCCGGACCAGGGGAAGGCGCGGCTGCTCACGCACTGGGAGCAGATGGACTACGGCGTGCAGTTCACGGCATCGCGCAAGTTCCTGACCATCATGCCCATCGTCCTGTGAGTACTTCGGGGCAACTGAGCTGCCTCACGCGCCTGTTCCGATCCACGCTTCTGCTGCACGTGCTGTCCAGGGACACAAAAACACCAAGCACTGTAATTCAGTTTCCCTCTCTCTCTCTCCCCCTCCTTTCCAGGTATTTTCTAACCAGCTTTTACACAAAGTATGACCGGATACACTTCATAATCAACACCATCTCCCTTATGAGCGTCCTGATCCCCAAACTGCCTCAGTTTCACGGAGTCCGGATCTTTGGGATCAACAAGTACTGAACTGTGTGGCAGGAGCAAATGGAAGAGGAGCAGGGGAGAGGGGGAAGTTCCTTCCCTCTGGTCCCGTTTCTTCACCCCCACACACTGGGATGTAATTTCACAGCGGCTGTTTAAACGCAGTATCCAATAGACATATACCGCATGCTGGATCCTCATGCCCAATAAATCCAAACCAGCTCCAGAGTAGAGTTAGTGCGGAGCAGGATGCATGGCGCTGGATTTCTTTTATTCCAGTGTCATAAATAGATGCAGATACACTGAGACTTCGAGGTACAGAGAGGGTGAATTCTGGGGAGATCGTCATCTATCCCAGACACTGGATGAAGAGAAAAGCTTTTAGTACTGGTACTATTGCTGTGGTAAATGCACTTTAAAATATATTTCCCTTTCTGAAGCTAGGTGCTTTAAGCGATATGCAGGGGAAATTCAAAGGGATACAGCCAGACTTTACCAATACTCGATTACGCTAGGGTCTGAGTTCCATTTTTGGGTAAGGCAGTGGGAGGGGGGAAGAGAATGACAGATTTTTATTTTGCAATCTTTTACACCACTGAGAAAGGAAGTTCTTTTACTAAAAGCAGTACAGGAAGGAATGACTTGCAATTTGACAAAGCCTTCCGTTTTCTACGGTACCATTTGTGTGGTTCAGGGAAAAGGTCAACAGATCCTAAATCAGGCTTTTTATTTTCAGCTCCTACCAGAATCCATCTGGGTAACTCTGCTCCCCAGCCCAAACCGCCCATTTTCCAGCGCGCTCTGAGCGCTCAGGCAGCGCAGCATTTGGATTACGGGCTGGGGCACAGGTCATTTTAAGTGTCAACAACAAATGCCACTGAGCTGCTCAGCACGCGGAGAGTGCACAAGCATGGGAGAAACCAAAGGCTGATTGGTACAGGCCAAACGAGAGACGGATGGCTTGCTATCATCAGTTAGCAAGGATAATTGGAATTTTTCTCCTCAGCCCAGCTCCTTGGTCTCCTAAGCCCGTGTACGTGTTACTGGGTTTGCCAGGGGACTTAACGCCATATCTGACTCAGGCGAGGGTGTGATTTCTGGCTTACCTGGAGTGTGTCCCTGGCTCCACGCACACGCGCTGCGGCAGCGTCCCCTGAGCACTCGGGCGATCGCGACAGGTGAGGGAGCTGCAGGAGAGCAGTACGAACGAGCAGCACCAGCAGCAGACTGAATTGGCCAACAGAAGGATGCGATGGGTTGCTGACAATAGATTATTTAGTACAGGAACAGAATTGAGCCTTTCTCCCATAAAATTACCACCAAAATAAAGCAGGCTTGCAGGTTTAGATTTCCTGGCTGAGATCGCTTTCTACTGTTTAAAATAATCTGTTTTTCTTTTCGGTTGTGCGCCAGATGAAATGTTTTTCCTCATGCTTCCCCTGTAAACTCACGAAGGCCTGTACTTCTGTTGTCTTAGTGCTTATGTTGTCTCACAGTTCTGACAGCGGTATCAACATTTTAAATATTTTAAATATGCTATTTTTGTTTCTGCATTAGCCAATGTAGCTTTAGAGGTCATAGTGGATGTTGTTGAGTATGTTGATGGTCTGAGCATAGGATATGGATAGAGGACTCCAGGTTTGCATGTAAGATCTAGTACTACTCCATGCACACCTTTAGGCAAGCTGCCTTACTTCTCTAGCTCAGACTTACTACCAGACTGCTGCAGAGAAGGAAAGAAGCATTTAGTGTACCTCAGAGGGCTGCTGGAACGCCTAGAGAATCATTACCCAGTATGTTTGAAAAGCTGAAATATTTTAAGTGAAAAGGAAGTTTTCAAGAAGGTAGAAAGAGAAGAGAGTCTGGCTTGATACCCAAGTGCTGTTCTCCAGCAAGGGAGTTTGACAGATGTGCAATTTACACGACGGGGGTTAAACCTTTTAACCACCCTGACACGAGGACTGCTGCTGTAGCGAAGGTACTATATACCCTAAAGCTAACACGCTCTTTACACTACTAGACAATGACTTCTGAAAAAAAAACAAAAAAGAAAAAAGTGTTCAAAATACAGGTATTTCGTCAATCAGTTAAGTATCTGGGAAATGACTAAGAAATCAGTGTCAGTGCCTGGAACGCTCACGGAAAGGCCGCTGCCCTCCGAGCTGCGGCGCCTGCCCTTAGCAGGCTGGCTAAGGCTGCACCGTAACGCAGGCTGTATGCTGCTTAACAGATCCCAGCGTCTGCCAGACACAACTTGCATGCCAGTGGTAAATCTCCAGAGGAAAGACATCTATTTATTTATTTTGGTAGAATAAGAGGGCGAAAACATCAGCTTTTTTTTGCAACAGAAACAGTTGCTGTATGCTTAAAAACATTACTCCTATATAGACAGACATATACTGATGATTTTAAGTATATGCACCTTACAAAGTCAAAGCAGTTGTGATATTCTTAGTGTAAGTATAAACTGAAGGTAGGGGTCAGCTCTTCTCAAAGTACAGCACTTCAGAGTTTCCTCAAAGGCATGACAACAGCTGAGGGCCTGAACGTGTTACTGTGCTGTTAACTGACACTACGGACATCTCATTCCGTTTTGTTACATTAGAGATCAACTGTAAAACAGAACGGAATGATAAACTTGTCAAAATGGCAGGTTTTAAAGCTTAAAGTCTAAAACTTCTTGTTCGGCGAAGCCGTAATTATAACAGTAAGCTTTTCTGATTTACCTTGTTCACACTGAAATTATTAGAATAGCCATTACACAGATGCGTTACGTGGCAAAGGACATTCTTTACAACACAGGGATGGCATTTTTGCCACAGAACAACCGAGGTTACCTTGGACTCACACAGGTAATCCAATCAAGGGAAACGTAAATGAAAACTGGAGAAATAGGGAAAGAGTTCATGTTAATAATGTGGTGTGTTAAGTATTTACAGAAGATTAATAATTACTTGAACAATTATACATCTGGTAGTATCTTCCTTAAGGTCCTGTCTTAAGGGTAGGTATCAGAATTAATCAAAAATAGAGAAGGAACCATAAGTTAATTGTAATTAAACCACAGGCACAACTGCTACTTGTTAGTTGTACTTGCGGTAGTTTTAAGTGAGAGAATTTTGGGTGCTGCTGGTCGAGCTGCCCTCGTACGCCAGCCGCGTGGCTCCTTCCTGCCGGTACCAACCTGAATTCCGAGCCGACCGTCTCCACTGCAGCGGTGTGGAGGTAACGGACGCAGCTCTGGGTCTCTTGGAACGCTGTACTGAAACCGCTTGGAGTTTTGTGTTTGTTAACTTTATCTAGAAGCGAGTTTGGCACTCAGAGGCTAAACAGACAAGTTAGAGAGCGCAGTCAAACACTAACACTCTCATGGAATAACCGACTTCTCCCAAAAGCGATGTCAGGAGAGCGCGGACAGGACGAGGGGTTTTCAGACGTGTACTAAGATAGCAGTGATCCACGGGTGAAGCCTACCTTTGGCACAGAGAACCAGAACGCAAGTGCAAAGACTGTCCATTCGTTCTTTTAGGCTGTAGAATTTTCTCCAAGTACCTGTGTGAAGGAGATAATTTATTGTTATTGATTTTAAAGGATTTTGATCACATCACACTTGACAGATTTTCCTCTCCAACTTGTGCTGGCTTCCTGTGTAGTGACTAAGGCCACCTTCAGCTGGAGAATTAAAGGTGGGCTCTGTCCCGTGACTGACAAACAATTACTGGATAAGTAGGCACTTAAAATTCTTTTCTTTTTTTCTTCTGCAATGACTGCCGAAGCAGAAAAGCTTTTGAAAACCACCACTTGAACCTTCACAGGTACTGGCAGAAGCTATCCCTCTGCCCACCTGTCCAGGGCAAAGCCTCTTCTAAGCCACTTGTCAGGACCATGCCTGTGTTCACACAGTGCGGCAGTCACTGCACCGGGACAGTCAGAAAACAATCAAGTACAACGGCCCGACGCTTCCAAATTAGGGATCCTGCCCTGCCACTCCTTTAGCATAGCCAACAGGATGTCATACAGTCCAACCCTTTGCAGGAAAAAGCCTTTAAAGAAAAAAAAAAAAAAAGCCTGAGATCTAGGGCTACTTAATTCCTGAGTATTTTTTAACCATTGTTTAACCTTTTGTTTGTTTTACTAGAAGCATGGTACTTGCCCTTGAAAAGGGGACAGCAGCTGGTTCCATGGTTAACACGTTGATATTTCTCGTTGTGACTCACGTTGCTTTATCATTACCTAGAATATCTTTTAAGCATGCAAGTGTTTGTGTATCGTATCCTCCTTGGAGCAGTTTAAGTGAGCTAAATTAGTTGTGGGTTTTTTTAATGGAACATTCTGACATTGTACAAAGTTTTAGGTTTTTTTTTCTAGTAGCCCTTCTTTTTGCTGTGTATACAGAAATCTCACCTAGAGAACTTTCTAAAAGAAAGTGTGAATATTTTTATTACTCCTTTGTACAGTATTCTAAGAGAAACTAATAAAGTATTCATGTAAAAACTTGTGTTTGATTCCTTGAGTTTTTACATGGACAGGTTTTGCTTTTGAACAAGCACAGCAAATGAATTCTACGTGGCCGTTCCAAGCCACCAGGTGACCGACTGCAGAAAAGCCAAGAGCTCGCAGCCCTTCGCAGCCTGGGCACCCTTTGCAGGGTACCTCACCCCTGAGTCACACACACCCTCTGCTGCTCACAGCGAGCCACAGAGCGTGGAAACACGGAGCGCTCGTCAACAGAAGTTAATGACAGGGCCCCCAGAAACATAATATTGTCCCCTGGTCTACACCACACCTCATCAGCTCCCACAGGTTTAGTGAAATCTGTGAAACCAGAACACGCTCTTCCTCATCCTAACCGACCAGAAGTGCAAATGAAAACCAGAACTACGCTAGAAATTAAACAAATCTTATAGGAACAACAGACCTGTAGAACAAGTTCGAGTTATCCACAGCCGCTATAGCAGATCACGACAAGTTGACACAGGTCAGTGATGAAAACTTCTCAGAGAAAGAATGAAGCAAGCCACAGGGTTTTTCCACCCTGATTTAGCAGATGTTTCCGGCTCTCTGAACAGAAAGGCGGGGAGAGAGCATTTCCCCAGCCCCGCTGCTTTAAAGAAGCCGTGTCACCGCAGAAGCACGGCCGAGTGCTCTGCACGCTGGCGGCAGATGAGAAGCCATTCACTCCACAAACAGGTACGTACCTTTTTAAGAGCTTTCAGTATAGAGGAGGAGCGGAGCAAACTGTCCTTGTGTGTTCCTGTTTAGTTTCAATCTCGTTTTGAAGTCTCCCAGGGGAAGGAGCCCCGTGGGCACTACTGGAATGATCCCACATGAAGCACACAAGACTATTTCTCTTCCCCAGCTCCATCACATACACACACCATCCTTCGTGGTGTGACAGTCTTTCTACTCTCCGGAAGAATCGTGCTAAGTCAGCTCTTTTTTTCAGACCCTTGTGGGACATTAGGGAGAGTGAAGATATGCCCCTCATCCGCTCAGCTGAGCTGTAAACGGGGATCGGCTTCTCCTCTCTAACAAGACGGACAGAGTAGGGTGCAGAAGAGGGAAAAGAGCTGCACGCTTTTCTTCTTCTCGGTGAGTACAGGAAGTTTTTCCACTTTCCATGATGATCACAGTTGTTCATCATGTCTTACGTACGCCAGCTGAAGCAGGAAGCAAAAACTCCGCAGCAAAAACGAGCTGCCACAGGAAACAAACAGCGATTTTGTTTCTGCCTCTCGAACACCCAGCTCTCCTCTGCGGGGGATACAGGCAGAGCACCAGGGCATATCCCAGCAGCTGTGCGGGGACGAGTTTTTTATATTTTGGGGGAGATCTGCCATAGAACAAGCTCTCCTACTTCCTCCCTCAATCCAGAATTCACCTCGTAGCACATTCACTTCCTTGTAGTAAAGACTTTGACGAAACCATTTTTGTAATGCTCTGTTTCGAAACAACACTAAACCACTTCTCTCTGCCAGGCAGCAAGCTGTAAAAAAAAACGGCAAGAAATTGCTCAAGCTTTTCTCTTTTTAAACTTTTTTCAGAGCAGCACATTAATTAAAGATTAAAGCATTTAGGACCACAATAGGTCTTAGGTTAAAGAGCAATGTTCAATTTCGTAATTAAACTTATTGTGGTACCTACTGGTATATGCAACAAAACACCTTAACTGAAACACAGTAAGGGACTCCAGTGCCTCAGGAACTGCAAGCTGCGTTCTCCCTGTGGCTGGGAGTTCGTCAGCAAGCCGCAGCTCGTACTCCTGCCTCTCCAAACACTTAACGCCTCCCTAATGCAATCCTGTCAGCGGTGTGTCCTTGTAATAATGCGGGCTTTCGGGGTTATTATTGGTTTTGAAAAGTTTTTTGTCATTAAAAGTAACATTTTCTTAGAACCTTCTGCTTTTATTTCAAGTAATTTTGCTTAACTTGTACTTGTGCCTTAGGAAAGAGGCAAGACACTTTACTTTGGTTCAAAAATTCATCCAGCTGCAGCAGAATGTTTAAAAAAGTCACGCAATCCATAGTAAATCAAATGGATCCAACAGGAGACCTGGTCCCAGTTCACAGCATATTAGACCATGAACATTTCAGACCCCTCTGTCTAGTGAGAAGAAAAAGAAAAACCATATTCCAGCCATCTCCCCGCTACAAACAGACATGGTATAGACTCGACGACGTGCTGCTGCCTGGAGAAAACGCTAACAGCACAGGTAAAGCCCACATTTATCCATCTTAACTTCACAATTTCCACAGATAAAACACTCTTGTGTGCACAATAGTTACAACACTGAGTCCGTGTGATCATGTTTAAGGTAATGCATCGAATTATTTCAGAGCCACTCTCTCCCAGCGGAGGCGGTCGAGATTCAAGGCAATTTACAGTCCAAAAAAGCACCAGTGACAGAGTTGACGGGAGCCTAAGCCTGTGTGTTGACTCTGCAAGCGTACAGCTGACAGGATCTGCCTCCTTGTCCAAAGGGTGGTCCATCAAGCTGGAGAAGAACGACATACCCGTGGCAAAGCTTGAGGCACTGAAAACAGAAAGGTAAGGCAGACACCAAGGGAGAACGTGCCCGCCGGCCATCCTCCTCCACCCCACGCCAGGTCACGCAGCGGCTCGTCAGCTGCCAAAACCCAAGGTTAAGACCTGAGAGCACGCGTTCTCCCTAACCACGCGTGCTTCTGGAGGACAGGAGAGCGATAAAGATTCCTTGCACAGCTTTGGAATGCTTGTAGATTTCTTTGTAATTCAGAAAGCAGGAACACCTCAGCACAGAGCTCAGCCGTCTTTTCCTGGGGTCTGTACCCGGAGAGCAGCGCACAGGTCGGGACAGAGCGCCTGCACAACCTGCCAGGCCACGGCCTCGCTGCCCCGGTCCCCCTGCGGCACAGAGGGGACCGTGCTGAGGACAGCAAGGACTGCAGCCCCTTTTCTGACCCCGTTTGTGCCCCCAGAAGCCCCTGACGTTGCGATACATACATGTACTCCTGCAATGGGAGAAAGAACGCAAGCTTAAGGCTTCTGTCTCTGAGCAGACTACACTTTTTGCCATAACTCTCAGAAAACCAAGCAGGATATTGCATCCTTTTTCTCTTTTAGAAAAATCAATGTGAATCACTCCTTCGTCCAACAACTAAAGAAAACACAACAAAATTTATACGTCGTTCATGAAACAATAGAAACCTCAGAAGAGGCCACCTGCGAGGAATCCACCAATGCAGAGGGGAGCGTCATGGCCCAGCTTTATGCCAAGTTTTTTGCAAAGGTTTGATTTCTCCTCAGGCTCAGCAATCAGTGCTTCCTGACACCCGCACGCCAGTCAGGCTGAGTAACAGATTTTTTTTTCTTTCACCAGGGCACCAGAGAGAAGAAACAAAGCATAACTATACCCAAGGGCTGCACCCTGGCATTCAGGGCAATCCAGCTGTGCATTACAGACCAATCATGGGGTAAGTAACCATCAGAAATTGCCAACTCCTCCACTCAGGAAACAACACAGAAGAGGAAAAACATTTTCTGAAGTACCACTCGGCCTCATGGCCATCCTTAGCTCACTCGTGAGGACAGGAACGCACGCGATACGAGTGACAGAAATCGCCTGGGAAAAGGCCATTCGTAGTACGGGTGTTCAAAGAGCTGCTTGGGAAAGAGATGCAGTTTGGTGGGGACGGGGTTGGTAAGGAAATTCAAGAGATACACTGGAAGCCTCGGCTCTAAACTTCAGGAACTGCAGAGCTGCTGTTGAAAGACGTCAGCATGCAGAGGCTTGTTTCCTTTCTTTTCCTACTCAGGAGAAAAGAGCCGGGGGGGAAACAGGGTGGCTGACCCTTCAGTGGGAGGACTGGCGTAAGATACTCTTACGTGGACAGGCAGAGAAAGAGAGGGCAGATCCACAAAACCTGCTGCAGTATTTGAGACCACATTCGACCTGCTTCCCCGCAGGGATCTCAGAGTATTAGCTGCCATTTTAATTCACTGTACCTGAACACGCTCACCGGCCGGTGCAGACCCCAGGTAAGGCGCGCGGCAGCAGGGAACGAGGTCTAGAGTAAGGAGTTTCAAATGAACGGGCAGAAGACGGCGCGCTGGAGAAGAGCGCGAACACCAGCCTGACCTACGACTAGCACGTGAGATTTCAGACCTGGGGTACCAGCACCTTCAGACTTAAAAACACCACTAGTAAAAGAAATGCCTGTTCAACTCCAAGTACGTTTCTAAATCAGCAATGCCCTTTCTGTCCTGCTGCAGATCTTGAATACTTCCCACAAGAATTGGCGCGGATGTTCATAGCTGATGGTAAGCAATGTGTTTTACTACTGCCACTTGCACTCCCTCCACCCTTCGCGTAGGACGGAACCCGCCAGGATAAAGACAAACCACCAGAAGCGACGCGTTTGCTGCAGAGTACTGCCATTACCTGAGACACGACATCTGTCCAACTCAAAACTGCGTACTGCTTTAAAAAAACATTCACAAAAGTGTTTCAAACTCTACATTTAGGGGTGCCAGGGGGATCATCTGGTTTACAAGTAACATATTTGGAATTCTTCTGGTTTTCAGGTTCCTCAGAAGGAAAATTAGGAGCACTGGAGGCAGAAGTTGAAGCAAGTTCTCAAGTTCTCTCCAATTTGTCTTCCAATCTGTCTGTCATATTTTTAAAAGCCATCAAAGCTGTGATGAGAGACAGGAACCTCTTCCAAGAGCTGACCCAGAAAGTAAGCAAAGTTCTTCTTACTGCCAGGATTTATAAATACAGACACCCACAATCACACCTCTCGCGCTAGAGGTCATCTCTCCCGTGCCACAACTATCAATCCAAAAATCCTTCACTCAGCACACCTGTCTGGTCTTCAGCACCAAAGAGAGAAAGAAGGTGCTCAGGACAGAGTCAGCTGCTGAAATACATCCTCGATACAGCCTCGCAGAGTTACCTGCGGGTATCAAACCACCTAAACTTCATGGTCTGTCTTTAACTGGAGACACTGTGAATGCTTAAGCCTCAGAAACAGCTTCGGGAGGGGAGAGACACCACACGGCTTCACACGCTGCTGCAGTTGGACCGGAGGGGACGCTCAGCAGCCTCTTCGCTGAAATCCTGACGTTTCTTTTTCTCATCCCCCTAGATGGAAGCAGTTCTTGATGAAACTGGCCGTTGTGAGCTGACAACAGAAAGCCCAGACTTAAAAGACCTGTTGAGCAGCTTACAGCATTCTTCAAGACACCTTCTCCTTCGTCTGGCAGAAGCAATTGCCTACGCTCTGGACGCGTTAGACGGTAAGGCTGTCTGGCCACTTTAACAGAAAATGCAGCAGCACCAGGTTACACCAAGAGCTTTCCACCCGACAAGACTAGCAGAACTCAGAAAGCTTAGAGAGCACAGGAGACTCGCAGAGAATTTCCTTAATTTCTCACATTGGGAATGAAGGTGGTTTATGCTGAGAGCACAGACCTGTCTGTAGCAGCTGCTGTTCAGCGGCATTTTGAGAGTCACACAGCAGCGCGACGCCAAGTCACGCTCAGTCACCGCACAAAGGGGTCCCTGAGAAGAGGGCTTGAAATCAGAACGAAAGGGCGGTAAAGATGGCAGTTGTACCTCACAGGAAGAGCAGTGCCAGTTCCAGAGTCCCTCTCCCAAGGCTGCCACAACACACGGTTTGACCCTCCCCATGCGCGACGTTACCTGCACCCGCAGCAGCAGCTCTACGCACCGCGCGGGCAGGCTGCGCTGGCCGTCTCTCCAAAACACCTGAAGGACTTCTCACCACGCAGGCACTCCCCGCAAGACACTGCGGTCGCGCTTCGCCAGGTCCCTCCAAAGTACTGGTGGAGGGTTTTGGCACAAACCTGTTTTAATTCTGCAGAGCTATCGGAGGATCAGCTGCTGCTGTTGCTAGAGTCCTTGGAAGAGAAGCTCGTGTCCCAACAGCTGAAGCTGGTGAGAGATCACACTCACTTTTGGCTCAAATGACGGGGCAGGTGGTGGTATTTAAGTAAAGCAAGGTTTAGATGATGACACAGGTTCAGGTTAACACTGGGAAAAAGGGAAGGAGTAATTGCTTCAAACTTGGCAGGGATCAAAATACTTCAAGAGAAATCGCCCTAAGACACAAAGGCCTAAGCTTTCTAACAAGTGTCTTGGTGATAATAAACACGAAATTGGACACAGCTGACTACCACTTTCCTTGGAATGGTAGTCAGAGTTTTCTGGATTCTTAGGCTCCAGATTTAAAAAAAAAAAAAAATTAAAAACAAACAAACAAAAAAACAACACAGAAACACACAACAATTTTAATTTCTTGGGCATAAATAATTCACATGAAATCAGGAAGGGAATACATGGCCACGACAGTCTTTCAGGGTGAAAAGTCCCACATGTGTGGATGATTCAGTGCACCTGTAAGACAGTAAAGCACCTCACAGTCATCGAGATAATTTAGTTAACAATTTCCACAGATGGGTGCATTAAAGTACTGATTTGGGGTTTTTTGTTCTTGCTGCAAAGGTTAAGAGCATCCTGGAACACGACATAGAACACGGGACAAGGCATTTCAGCATGGATGCCAGCTTGCTCTCCTTCTCACAAGAGAGGGAACAAAAATTAACCATTGCAATGGTTGAGATGAGCGGGGTGCAGCTCCAGAAAGACGGATCTGCTGTCTGCACGGGAGAAGCCTTCTCGGCCACAGCAGCCCTGTACACGTCTCTGTACGTCCTCGCTCTCCTGAGCGACTCAGGTTAGGTTACGCGTGTCCTCCCCCATCCCCTCGACAATGGATTTGGAAGTCTCTCACTGCAAGCCAGTTTCTCTCTCCGAATTTCATGCTTACATAGGTGAGGCACTCCTTACCAATGCTCAGTGCTGCTTTGAAATAAGTGGTAAAAGTACACTTAAGGCAAAAAAAAAACTCCTTATGGAAGCCGGAAGCCAGGCACCAAGACAGGTTTTTCTTTCCCTTCATACAAACGCAGAAGGCCAACTGAAAAATCCACTAGCCAGAATAGTCACAAGCCCGTCAGCTGCCCTTCACAGGACCCCGGTTCTGCTAAACAAACACCAGCACGCAGCCACTCGCGCGGCCCGTCAGGAGCAACAGCCCCCTCGCCCGCTCACACCTGCGGTCTGTGTGACTCAGCAGGCTGCTGAGCCTTTGGAAGCCGCGGGATCTCGAGCATTTTAATCCCGCACACCTGGTAAAACAGCACCTCCACCACGACTACACACCCCACCAGCGGCAAAGAATAAGCTACAGCATTTCAGAGCAATGCTACAAACGCTCTCGTCTCTGCTTTATAAATAAAGATAATAATTTCTTACTGAATAGCCAGACATCCTTCAACGCAGTTTTTTAATCTGCAGGTGCTTTCAGTCACCCAGCAGCGTGTGGGGGGCCCGGCTCCCCACAGGCCCAGGCCTGGGAGGGCCCCGCAGGCTCCCGGGGGAGGGGGCAGCGCTGCTCACCTGGACGGTCACCGACGGCGCGAGGGGCCCAGCCGCACTCTGCACCAGCTCC
>JAAGAY010148578.1:1256-31305 GCA_011801015.1 Ardeotis arabs | reverse complement strand
CCCGGGGGCTGCAGGGGGGAGTGGAGCCCACGGGGGGGATGGAGCGAGCCGCGGAGGGGTCTTCTGCAGCCCCCCGCTCCGGCCGCGGGGTCAGGCCGGGTCACGCTGGGGCCGCCCGGTGCCGCGAGCGGGCAGAGGGCCCCGGCAGCGCGGCGGCAGCCGGTACCGGAGGGGTCCCGCTCCGCTCCGCCCCGCGGCAGCGGCCCGGGGCAGACGCGCTGACGGCCGTGCGGCGCCCGCAGACATCAAGGAGCACGCCAGGCAGCTGGAGAAGGCCGTCTCGGGGAAGGAGCCGCGCTACGTGCTGCGTGCCCTGCGGGCCCTGCCCTCCACCTCCCGCCGGCTCAACTCCAACGTGCTGCACAAAGCCATCAACGGCTTCTTCACCTCCAACAGCGCCGTGCGGGACTTCCTCCTCGGCTTCCTGGAGGAGGTACGGCGGCGGGGACGGGGAGAGGCGGCCGGCTGCGGCGGGGACGCTTTCCCGCACCGAGGGGCCCCCCGAGTGCCGCCCTGCGGGACGGGAGGGCACCGGGCACAGCGGGGGCTCGGGGACGCGTGGGACACGCAGCCGGGCTGCTCGGGAGCGCGTGGCAGGCGGGCTGGGTCGCCGCAGCCCGCGGCAGGGATGCGCCGAGGTGCCGCAGCGCGGGCCGGCTCTCTGTCGCGCCCCAGGCGCAGCTCTCAGCGGGGACGGGCCCGGCTGCGGCGGAGGCGTGCGGAGCGCTGGGGGGGCCTCAGCGGCACTGGCGGGCCGCGGGGGTCCAGTGCCTCTCTCTGCTCCCCGCAGTCCATGGACACGGAGGCAGAGCTGCAGTTTCGCCCTCGGATGGGGAAGGCGGCCTCAGCCCCTCTCTTGCCCGAGGTGGAGACCTACCTCCAGCTGCTCCTCGTCATCTACCTGATGAACAGCAAGCGGTACCCAGAGGTGCGACTCCCTGCGCTGCCGGCTCGGAAGCCGAGCTCTCCGTGCGGCGCTCCGGCGCGCGGCAGGGTCTGGGGAGCCGCGGGGACCTGCCTGCCTGCGGCCCCGGGGCTGGGTCCCTCTGCGCTGACCGCCGCTCCCCTCTGCAGGCTCAGAAGGTGTCCGATGACCTGATGCAGAAGATCAGTTCCCAGAACCGCCGGGCCCTTGACCTGGTGGTGGCAAAATGTTATTACTACCACTCCCGCATCTACGAATTCCTGAACAAGCTCGACGTGGTCAGGAGGTGGGCGGGTCCCGCGTGCGGGCTCTCCCTCGGCTGCGCAGGGCTGGCTTTCCTCCCCCGACACCCTCTCTGCTTTTCCTGCAGCTTTCTGCACGCCCGGCTGCGGACGGCCACGCTGCGCCACGACGCGGATGGGCAGGCCACCCTGCTGAACCTGCTGCTGAGGAACTATCTCCACTACAACCTCTACGACCAAGCGGAAAAGCTCGTCTCCAAGTCTGTGTTTCCTGAGCAGGCCAACAACAACGAGTGGGCTCGGTACCTCTATTACACAGGTGAGGCGCAGCGCATCCCGCACGGCGTGGGCTGCGCCCGAGGCCGAGGGCTCTGGCTCCTCGGAGAGCGCGTTTGAGCGGCGGGAGATGGGGCTTGCAGGCAGGGTTTGAAGCCTCACCCGGCTGGATCCAGTTGGATTCACTCGGGGGCTTTTCCGAGCGCAGGGCGCATCAAGGCCATCCAGCTGGAGTACTCGGAGGCGCGGAGGACCATGACGAACGCCCTGCGGAAGGCACCGCAGCACACGGCCGTTGGCTTCAAGCAGACGGTGAGCGAGGACGGGGAGCTGGTGGGGCCCGGTGCCTCCCGGCCGCGCACGGCGCTGCGCGGCGCGGGGACTCACGGTCTCTTCCCGCTCAAGGTGCACAAGCTGCTGATCGTGGTGGAGCTGCTGCTCGGGGAGATCCCGGACAGGCTGCAGTTCCGACAGCCCTCGCTCAAGCGCTCGCTCATGCCCTACTTCCTGCTGACTCAGGGTACGACGGGCCGCTCCGGCGCGCGCGCTCGGCCCCTCTCCGGTCTCTGGGCGCGGGGTCCCGTGCTGGGAGGGAGCGGGGAGCCCTGGGGGGCTTCTCCCCCCGCTGGGACCCGGCTGAACGCGCTCTCTGCCCCAGCCGTCAGGACCGGCAACCTGGCCAAGTTCAACCAAGTCCTGGACCAGTTTGGGGACAAGTTCCAGGCAGACGGCACCTACACCCTGATCATTCGTCTGAGGCACAACGTCATCAAGACGGGTAGGGGAGCGCCGCTGTGGCGTTTGGGACCCCGTCCCGGCCGGCGCCGCGGGCTGGGCAGGCCCGGGGCTGCCCGGCGCGGGGGTTCCCACTGCGGTTCCTCCCCCAGGCGTCCGTATGATCAGCCTCTCCTACTCCCGCATCTCCCTGGCCGACATCGCGCAGAAGCTGCAGCTGGACAGCCCGGAGGATGCGGAGTTCATCGTTGCCAAGGTAGCTGCCCGCGACGCGCTGCGCTGCCCGCAGCCCCTGCTTCTCGCCCGCCGGCCTGCGCCGGCCCCCGCAGCGCTCCCTTCCTGGGGCAGCGGCTGGATTTAGGTTGAGGCCCCTCCCAGGGCTGCTGGGGCCACTCCGGGCACCGCCTCCCCTCTCCCTGCGCCACGTCCTGAGCCCCCCGCTCCTGTCACAGCGGCCAGCTCCTCCCTTCACCCTAAACTGCTGCCTCGGCGCTCGGAGACGGCGCGTGCCCTGACCGCGCGCCCTCCGGCTTGCAGGCCATCCGGGACGGCGTGATCGAGGCCAGCATTAACCACGAGAAGGGCTACGTCCAGTCGAAGGAGATGATCGACATCTACTCCACGCGGGAGCCGCAGCTGGCCTTCCACCAGCGCATCTCCTTCTGCCTCGACATCCACAACATGTCCGTCAAGGTGGGCGCGGCGCGTCCCCGGGCCGGGGCGGCGGGCGGAGCTGGGGCGTTTCTCACCTCAGGGCTGCTTCTGTCTCCCCCCACCCCCCTCTCTCTCCAGGCCATGAGGTTCCCACCCAAATCTTACAACAAGGATTTGGAATCTGCAGAGGTGAGCTCTCACGGCGCGTGCTGCGCCCTGCGGCCACCGAGGCCCCGGGAAGGAGGTGGCTCCTGTCCGCCGGCGGCCACCAGCCCTGCCTTTGCCTTCCAGGAGCGCCGGGAGCGCGAGCAGCAGGACCTGGAGTTCGCAAAGGAGATGGCAGAGGACGACGATGACGGTTTTCCGTGACCCTCTGGCCTGGCTGTATTTTTTTATTTGTCCCTAGGGAAGATGCTGTCTGAGCGGAGCTCCCCCGCGCGGCCCCGGCCCCCCTCTGCCTGTCTTTTATAAATACCTGCATGTCTGTACTGGGGAGGGGGACAGGGGGTCCCTGGGCCCGCAGCCACGGGCCCTGCTCTCCCGGCCCCCCGCCACCCATGGCGGGAGCCCCCTTTCCCGGGAAACAAACATTCTTTTAAGGTTGCTTGTGGTCACGGTCGCCGCCGAGCGCGGCAGCGCGGACGAGCCCGTGAACTGGGAGCTTCCGGGGAAGCGGGGCCAGGGCAGGCGGGGGGCAGGAGCACGGCTCCGCAGGGACCGCGGGTGCCCCCAGCTCTCGCAACAATAATGGGGTCAAACTTTGTTAAGCTTCAATTATGACTTTTAAAATAAAAGTTGGAAAAACACCAGCCTGGCCGGCTCCTGCCGTGGGTTTGTTCTGGTGACCACGTGCGCAGGGCCGACTGCTGCCGGCCCGGAAACCAACCCCACCCTGGGCTGCACCCCCAGCAGCGTGGGCAGCAGGGTGAGGGAGGGGATTCTGCCCCTCTGCTCTGCCCTGGTGAGACCCCCCTGCAGCGCTGCGTCCAGCTCTGGAGCCCCCAACATCAGAAGGACGTGGAGCTGTTGGAGAGGGTCCAGAGGAGGCCACGCAGATGCTCAGGGCTGGAGCGGCTCTGCTGTGAGGCCGGGCTGGGAGAGCTGGGGCTGTTCAGCCTGGAGAAGAGGAGGCTCCGGGGAGACCTGAGAGCGGCTCCCAGTGCCCAAAGGGGGCTGCAGGAAAGGGGGGGAGAGACCCTTCAGCAGGGCCTGGTGTGACAGGACGAGGGGTGATGGTTTGGAAATAGAGGGAGAATGATTTAGATTGGATATTAGGAAAAAAATTTTCACAATGAGAATTGTAGAACACTGTCCCAGATTGCCCAGAGAGGCGGTGGATCCCATCCCTGGAAACATTCCAGGCCAGGTTGGCCGGGGCTGTGAGCAACCTGATCCGGTTGGAGATGTCCCTGCTCCTGGCAGGGGGCTGGGCTGGGTGGGCTTTGAAGGTCCCTTCCAACCCAAACCATTCCATGATTCTACGCTGTGACCCGCTCCCCTCTTCCCCACAGCCGACATCCCGCCTGCGCTGGGATCAACACCTCCAACCCCAACTCCACGGGGCGCCCGGAGCAGGGCCAGGGGCCGCAGGGCAGCAGCGGGGCAGGGAGCGCCCCGGCCGGCGGATCCCGCTTCCCAAAAGCCGCAGGCAGAGGCCGGAGCAGGGATTAGCGGGACTGGGTCTGCGCAGGGAGGGGAGAGGGCTGAGCCCTGGCACCCCCCACCCTGCCAAGAAAGGCGCGAGGGTCAGGCTGCGCCCTCCTTGTGCCCCGCTGCCCCCCAGCCCCACAGACACCGGCCCTGGGGCGCGATGGGGCTGGGACCATGCAGCCGCCCCGGATGGGTCCTGCCAGCATCTGGGACCAGCTGGGCTCGTCCTCTGGGGAAATCTGGGAATCTCCCGGCGCGCCCATGCCGGGCCGGCAGCCAGGGGCCGAGGACGAAGCGTGGGGCTGCCCCAGAGCGCTGGCCGCAGCCTGTCCCAGCTCCAGGGCGAGAGCTCGGCCAGCGCCCGGGGTGCCAGACCCGGCAGGGGACACAGGGACGCCCTGGACACGCTCCCTTGCGGGCGGGCGCTGGGAAGGGGCCTCGTGGAGAGGAAGGGTGGCCACGAGGCAGAACCGCAGCGGGGTGGGTGCCCGGGGCAGTCCGCAGGCCAGGCCGGGCAGTGCTGGTCCCGGGGCGGGGATGTGCTGGGCCAGCTCCGCCGCCCGCGCCCCAGCCACCCACAGGGTTTCGGGTCTGGCCACCACTTCCTTCCTTGGAAAGCTGACGGGGGCTTTGGGCCCCATCAGGCGCTGATTCACGTTCCCCCCACCCCGATTCCTGACAGCACTGACCTGCTGAGACGGCAGCTCCGCTCCGGGGGACAGAGCAACGCCGCAGGTGCCTGGGCACACCACGCTCAGCTCCTCCACGGCCACGCGCTCCAGAAGGGCCCCGGCTTCCCCCAGCTCCGGGGAGGGCGCGTGCAGAGCCGGAGGGGTTTCTCCCAGAAAAATCCCATGAACAGGCTCTGCCGCCAAGGTCCTGAGAGCAGAACACTTTGTGCTGCCACGTCCTGAGACAGGAAGTCGTCGTTAGGTTTCAGAGTTAACACCTGCTTTGTGCCAGCAAGGCCCCGGGAGGTGCTCACGGATTGGCCGCAGCTGCCAGGGGTTCCTGACCCCGGCTGGAGGTGGGCGCAGCTCCCGGGGCTTGGGCCTGGCTCTGCCGGCTGCACCCCGCGGGCTGCACCCCACGAGCTGCACCTCGCCGGGTGTGCGGCCCCTCCCAGTGTGCACCAAGGTCTGTGGCGTGCAAGGACGGGGTCCCCGTCCCCATCCCCACAGCCTGCGGGAGGGCAGTGATGGGACCCAGGCCGGGGGTCAGTGGTGCGGGGTGAGACCCCAGCTGAGCGCTGCCCCAGGGTCACCCTATGTGCCCCCCCCCCCCCCACCAGGCGCCGGGGCTGTGGGTCGAGCGGGTGCCTCGCACGGCCGTGCTGGGCAGGATCGGGCCCAGCTGGCCCCGGCCCAGCAGCTCATCCAGGAAGCGCTTGCGGGAACCGGCACGAGCCAAAAATCCCCACGTCAGCGCAGGGGGCCGTGGTGGGGCAGGGAGCAGCCGGCCCCGCTCCCGGGGCTGCCCTGGCAGCCGCTTCCCCGAAGGGACAGGTGGGGACGGCCCCTCACCCGGCCAGGGGGGGTCAGACCCCAAGGTGGCCGAGTGCTCGGCGCTGCACGCGAGGATGCTGAGCATCCCCCGCGGCACCCAGCGGGGCAGGATCGGGCCCCAGGGTGCTGAGCCGGGTGCCACCTCATCAGGTGGGCGCCTGGACGGGGTCTCACCGTGGCTGCCTCCGGCCGGTCCCACCAGAGAGAAGGTCACACCGCCGTGCCTGCCCTTACGCCGGGGTGAGGGGCTCCAGCTGGCGGGGGAGACGTCCACGTGGGCTGGGGACGGCCGCGATCCCGGAGGGACAACGCTGGCTGTGAAAAGCCACCGTCCCTCGCCCGGTCACCTGCCAGTGACCCCGCGGCGCTGGGCACCTGCCAGCCGGTTAATGAGTGACCCGGCCACCGCCCGCACCATCCCGGCGCCCGGCACCCACCCTGCTGCCACGGCTCCGCCGGGCGCCCTCCATCGCGCCGGGGGGCACAGCTGCCCACCCGAGCCAGGAAAGCCTCACGGGGCAGTGCGGTGTGGGCAGCGGCCGGGAGCCCCCGGCTCCCGGGATTTGCATGTTGGTGATTAAGACAATGAGGCAATCGGCACTGTTGCCACATCGGTGTGAATCCCCGCAGCCCGCTATAAATGCCCCGATCGATGAGGCCGCGCAGAGCTGGGGCAGGAGCTGTGCCGGGCTGGGCCGCGCTCGCAGAGAGAAGCAGACGCCGAGCTGAGCGCCATGTGCTCCCTCACCCGTGAGTACTCGCAGCCCCGGCGCCCAAAACCCGCTGCACCCGTAGCACCCGCTGCGCCCGAGCACCCACAGCACTCGCTACACCCACGCACCCAGAGCCCGCAGCCTGCCGTCCCAGCACCGTGGGGCCAGTGGGACACACGAGCACCCGCTCGCTCTCCACATTTGGTGGGTGGGTCTGTGCCCCTTCCCTGGGCTGCATCGGTGCCACCATCCCGGGGGGGGGCAGCTGGTCGGTGAGCACGGGGCTGGGGCCGGGGGTGTCCGGGGTGGGCGCTGAGCCGCTGTCCCCGCAGGCGCGCTGGCACTGCTGCTGGGCGCGCTGCTGTGGGCGCCGTGGTGGGCGCTGCACGGGGCGCCGCTGGCCGAGCTCTCGGGGGACCAGGACTTCCAGCTCTTCCTGCACAAGAACCTCGAGTTCACCCGCAAGATCAAGGGGGACGTGGCCGTGCTGCAGCGGGTGATGGTGAGTTCCTGGGCACCGCTCGAGGGGGGACAGTGACCGCAGGCACTGCAGGGTAGCAGATAAGGTGACTGTCCCCTCCTTGGCCTTATCGGCACCGCGAGGCTGTGAGCCAGCTGTGTCCCCCGTGCCCCGGCCTCCAGCCACGCTGCTCGGCCCCGGGGGGTCCTGGGGCACCCACAGGGGCTGTGAGCATGCATGGTCCCACTGCATCCTTGGGGACGCATGGGGACCTCCCGGTGGCACGCACCGGCCAGGGCAGCCACGCCACGGTTTGGTCTTGTCCCGTCCCCATCTCACTGGACGGCAGGTTCACCCCATCCCCTCCTCCTGGCTGGGCTGCTGGGGGGGTCCTGCACCCCAGGGACGGGGTGTTGGAGGAGGTCACAGTCCTCTGGCCGCCCTGACCCCGTCCCCCTCGGCCGCAGTGCGACACCTTCCAGCTGTGCAAGGAGGAAGAGCTGCTGCTGGTGCGCCAGGACCTGGGCATCGGCCAGGCGCCGCTGGAGCAGTGCCACAGCCGCACCTTCCGGGCGGTGAGTGCGGGCAGCCCACCCCTGCCACAAGCTGGCCGGTCTCAGCCCTGCCACTGCTTGGGGCAGCCCGCAGCCCGCCGCAGCTCGAGGCGTGGTGGTCGGGCTGTGCTGAGTCCCCCTGACCGCGCTGCTCCCACCCGCAGGAGGCCTGCTTCAGCCAGATCCGCGACGGGCTGCGCGCCTACCACGGCTCCCTCACCGCCGTCCTGGAGCTGCTGCCCGGGCACACCGGCCTGGTGGAGACCCTGCAGCTGGACGCTGCCAACCTCTCCTCCAACATCCAGCAGCAGGTGAGGGGGGGATGAGGCGTTTGGGGGGGACGGGGTGGGCACGCACGGGGTCTGCATCCCGTGGGGAGGGCGCAGCGGGGTCACTGGCTCTGCATCCGCTGGGATGCTGCTGTGCTCCCGGGGCATCCCTGGGTCCAGATCTGATGCCTCTGCCTCTGCCCGGCTGCAGATGGAGGACCTGGGCCTGGCCACCGTGACGTACCCCACGGAGGGCCCCGGGCCCCTCCCCGCCTTCTCCTCCCACTTCCACCACCAAGTCGGCGGCTTCTTCATCCTGGCCAACTTCCAGCGGTTCCTGGAGACGGCGTACCGCGCGCTGCGGCACCTCACCAACCTCTGATGCCCGGCCCTGCACCCTATTTATTTACGTCCCAGCCTGAGCGACCTTCCCCAGGAGCGCCCGGCTTTTCTGCTTATTTAATATTTATTGCTATTTAATATTTATCTGGCTGGGGAGGCTCCCCCCTGCCCATCGGCCCCTGAGCAGGGCAGCCGGCCCTGCGGTGGCATCCGCGCACGGGTATCTGTGCGCAACATCACCCTTGTTTAATATTTAAACAAAAGCGTATCTCTGCTACGAGGTTCGGAAGCCGAGCTGCTGCGGGCACCGCGTGTGCCTCGGTTTCCCCATGGCTCGCACAGGGTGCTCCGGGTACCGCCACGGCATCCCGCCCGGCCACGGGGAAACCGCCTTCATCCGTGGATGAAGATGCTTCAGGGCAGCACCTCCCTGCCTGGGCTGCCGTCCACGGGGACAGACCTGACGGCTGTTATTTCTATCAGCTCTATTTGCATTAATTACTATTTATTAGCCATTAGGTAAGGAGGAGGGAGGGGAGGACGGAGGTGCCGCAGGGATGCAGCAGCCTCCCAGGATGAGGCTTTTCCAGCAGAGCCCCAGCAGCTTTGGAGGGCTGCAGCTTTGCTCTGCCAGCACCCGTCCCCCTTCCCCACTAAACTGGGTGTATTTATTGCAATTTACCTTATTTGCACCCATCTCCTGGTCCGGGGGGAGCAGCTCCACGCTGCCGCGGTGAGCGGGGCCAGGTGGGACGCAGCCCCGTCCACCCCGCCCCCGGCACAGCCCCCGCGCAGCCCCCGGTCTCGTGGCTGTGCCGGCAGCTCCCACCGGCCCACGCAGCCGTATTTGCGTACTGGGAATTTCACAGCCCGCCCCGGCGGGGGCTCGGGCCATGAGTTTTGTACTGTATGTATTGCTGCAGCTGGGCGAGCCCCAGAGAAATACGTGCTATTTTTTTATACGCGATAAAAATTGAAATAAACTCTATTTTTGCTCCAAAGTCCAGGCTGTCTGCCTTTCCTGCTGTCTCCTGCCCGCGCGGGGGGAACACTGCACGGCCGGGGCGCAGGGACACGGGGACAGAGAGACGGGATGCAGGGGAACACGGTCGCTGGCATTGGCTCACCAGCCCCAGTGGAAACCAGCACCCCCGGCCAGGAAGCACCCGCGGGGTGGCTGGGTGCGGCTGCCCGGGGGTGGCAGCTTCCTCCCGCGCCTGGCAGCGCCGCTTGGGCAAGAGGCGATTCCTAGAAAGCGCCGGAGCCCGCCTGCGCCGGCAGTGCCGAGGCGAGGGCGAAAGCCCAGGGACACGGGGAGCAGCCCTGGCCCCACACCGGGAGCCGCTCACCCCCTGTCCCAGCAGCACAGAGCATCCCCGTCCCGTGCCGGGAGGGCGAGCACAGGTGTCGGGAGCGCTCGGGGCTCTGCGGCAGCGGAGCCGACCTGGGTGCCGTGCCCTCACCGCGGGCCCCGGGGTCAGCGGTGCTGTGGGGGCTGGCCATCGCTCTTTGGCTGCTGCTGCGAGGGGATCTGCCCCAGCGCTGCCCACAGACATGCCTGGAGCCCTCCCCGAGCCGCCGCGATGGGATGGGACATCCAGCAGTGAGAAAAGCCAGCTGGACGGACAAACGGACGTACCCGAGTGAAGTCGGCAGAGCCCGGAGATCTGGGCATCGCCCCTCGCCCTGTTGAGCCCCCGCCACCAGCCCAGGGCCTCTCCCCATGCCCTCATGGGTGCCTGGCCACCCCGGGACGTCCCTGCGCCCCCCGGCTTGCACCAGACCCGCTCCCTCCCACCAGTCCCATGCTGGCGTCCCGTGACCGCCGGCACGCCTGCACCCGGCCCGGCCATGGCAGAGCGGGGCCCCTGTTCCTGCCTCCCCCCGGTTCCCAGCCCTGGGAAGGGGCAGGGGCAAGGACTGGGGCCGCAGGGAAGCCGCCGTGCACTGCGCCTGCCAGGGCTCCCAGGACAGCAAACGGCGACAGCCATCGCTCCTTCCTGCCCGGCTTATTGGAGCTTACAGGAAATCCCTTCTCCCGCTCCAGCCCTTTCCTGGAAGGTGAAGCACGGGACACCAACGCCGAGCGCAGGGCTGCCGCCGGCAAATATTGACAGAGCTGGGACGGACGAGTGCGCCGGGTCCTGCTCTTTGCTCCGAGCTAACGGTAAAGAGCCGCCCCTGGGCACGCAGGCGCTGCGGCCGGCCCGGAGCAGAGGTGCCTGGGCAGGTTGGTGCCAGCTTTGCGCAGGGCTTGCACCCGAGTCAGGCCTGGTGCGGAGCAGCACCGGCCACGGCACAGCGCAGGCGCGGAGCCCTCCGCCGGGGCAGCCCTCGCCCCAAGGACCGGCCACCACCCACAGCCATGCCGAGCACGGCTGGGCTCCGCTGCCCACCGCTGCGGCGTCGCTCCCTCCAGCAAAGCCCAGAGCCACGATCATCCCGGGGAGCAGGCAGGGGTCAGGCAGGCCCTGAGTCACCACCCCGCTGCCTCGTCCCCGGCCAGCATCGACCCAAACCCCGCAGCACCACTGTGGGGCCTCCCTGCGCCCCTCTCCCTGGGACCACCACGGCTTCAGAGCCCCCAGAACTGTGAGCCCCGGCAGAGCCCAGCCCTGGGGACGCGGCAGGCACCCCGAGGGGAAGGCCGGGCACGGCTTCCCCCTTTCTCGTGAGTCAAGCAGCAAACACATGAACGGCGCAGAGGCGAAGCGGCCCCGGCCCTGCCCCCCGCCCAGGGTGGGGGTTTCGGGACAGCTACGGGCGGACTCACGAGGGAAGCAGCTGCCCCGGAGCCAGGACAGCCCCGCCGAGGAGCAGGGCGGCACGGCGCTGGCGAGGCCGCGGTCACGCACTGCCTGCAGCTGCCCCACTCAGCGCGGGGGACGTGGGGTGAACTCATGCTCACGTGTAGGAATTTCCAACAAGAATTTGCTCGCCGTTGACAGCGCGGCAGGAAAGCGTCTGCGCCCC
The DNA here is from genome assembly GCA_011801015.1 of Ardeotis arabs. NCBI lineage: Eukaryota > Metazoa > Chordata > Aves > Otidiformes > Otididae > Ardeotis > Ardeotis arabs. The sequence continues at coordinate 20,007 of JAAGAY010148578.1, read as the reverse complement.
ACCCAGCTGCACATCTGCAGCAGGCCGGCCACAGGCACCCGCTCCCCAGGCAGAGCCCCACGGGGAGCCCCCCGCGCCCCCAGGCTCCCGCAGGGCCAGGGCCAGCGCCATTGCCCTCCCCTGCCCCGCGCAGGCCCTGGCCCCTTCCCCTCCCCTCGCCCCCACCAGCGAGCATGGCTGCGGGGCACCCCAGGGCCCTGGGCTGCACTCAGGAAACCAAACAGAAGCAAAGCAAAGCCTGGTTCTACAAAAGGACTGAATGAATTATGGAATAAAAAGCAGGGGGTTTGCCCCAGCCCCTGAAAGCCCACCGCGAGGCAGCAAGGGCGGCCGAACGCGGAGGGAAGCAGCCCCCGGGCAGGGCCAGGCTGAGCCTGCGGTGACGGAGAGGCTGTCCCAGGTGTCCCGGTCCAGCACCACGTCCTCACGGATTTCCCAGCAGCTGCTGTGCAGGAGGGAGGTGCCCTGCTCACAGCGCAGCGATGGCTTTGGCAGCGACTCGGCGGCCCAGGGGCAGGCTGAGATCCGTGATGGCCAGGACTATTTTGGGACTGGACATGGTGGACACTTTCACCAGCTCTGAAACCTGCCGGGAGAGAGGAGAAACAGCCGACTCACAGCGGCGCCGGAGACACCAGGCAGCGGGACGCCCCGGACGCGTCCGTCTGTCCCGTGGAACCAGAGCACCCCAGGGCCAGGGAGAAGGCCGTGGCGGCCGCGGGACGCACCATGGTGAAGGGCATGAACTGGAGGATGCTGCCGCGGCTGCCCTGCTCCAGGCAGTCCACGCACTCCTCCATGAACCACTGGACAAACTGGGTGTGCGTGCCGGCCGTCTTGGCCCCCAGGATGGAAGAGATGAGCAGGAAGAGGTTTGCTGCGGAGACAGGGAAATCTCAGAAGCCAGGCCGGTTCTGGGAGGCCCACGCCTCCCGCACAGGGGACAGGTCCCCACCAGCGTCTTGGTGTGGCCGGATCTGACCCCACGGCCAGGCCCCACCCCGGTGCCCCCTCCGGGACCCAGCCCCCTTACCCAGCACCCTGTTCAGGGGGTCCCTCATGCTGACGGTGTGAAGCTGGGAGGCGGAGAGGGAGCTGCTCATCGAGCGATCTGTTGGGGAGGAGAACATCCGTCAGGCTGGGGGAGGCTGGAACGGCCTCTTGGCCCCCGCCGCCGTGCCAACGCGCCCATCCAGCCAGCTCTGGCTACCTGAGCTCGCCCAGCCCTTGGGCTCCAGGAGGGGCTGCGCCATGAGCTACCCCACGGAGCGGGAGAGACCACGGCCCTCGCCCCGTCCGTACCCAAACGAGCGCAGTCTCCGCTCCTTGGGCACAGCGGAGATGCGCAGCAGGAGGCAGGCTCTGCCTCGGGCACCGTCCCTTGCCGGGATGCGGGAAGCCCTGGCAGGCAGCGCAGGCCCACACATGCCCCAGGCGTGACGGAGCGCCACAGCCCGGGGAGGGCTCCACCGCTGCTCCTGCGGTGTGACGCTTGGCTCTTGCACAAGCCAGATGCATTCTGAGTCTGACCAAGCTCAATGACAGCTCCAAGGGGCAAGCGTGAGCGAGGCCAGGAGCGTGCCTCCCTGCTGCTCCCCGCTCGCTTTAATTGCGGCAGTGACTCGGCCCTGATGCTCCGCGAGGGCACGAGCAACGTAACGCAATGTCACGATCGGGAGAGAACAGCGCTCCGCCGAGGCGCAGCGACGTGCCTGCTGCACACCCTGCAGCACAGCCGGCTGGGCGGAGCAAGCCAGATGTTCGACAGCTGCACAGCAGCACTAAAATCCCGCGCTCAGGGTACGATTTAGCTACCAGAGCTAAATCCTGGACAGACCACGGGGATTTATCCGGCCCAAACTGTGAAGCACTGCTGAGTGTCCCGCGGGAGAGGAACTGGGCTGTCCCCGGCCCAGCGGGACAGGAGGCTCCCGGGAAGGCTCTGGTGCAGATCCACAGTACACAGCTACCGCCAAGATCGGCGGGACCCACCTGGGGCTGCTCTGAGGATGCTCACCAAAAAAAGAAAGCCCTCCCACACTTTTCTCATGGAATCACATGAGTTACGTGGCCGCTGCAGGAAGCGGCATTTCCACATCACTGCAGCAAACAGCCCAAAAAAGTCCTGAATGTCACTGGAAAGAGGTGGAAGTGTCTCAAAAAGTTAAAAAAAGATAGTGAAACAAAGGGAAAACCCCATATTTCAACAGTAATGAAGCCAACAAAAACCACAGGTTGATGGATGTACTGAAAACTAATAAATAAAGAGCAACTTAGGATAAGGGCAGCAGGAGAAAGAATGACCGAGGAACACCCTGACTCACCGCCCAGGAGCCCAGACAATGCATGTGAGCGCCGTGACAGCACCCGCCCCGGCCGGGGGCACGGACACCCCCCAGCACGTCCCGCCGGAGCTGTCGCAACCCGCGGCACCGCACGGCAGGGACACACAGACGTGACTGCAGGGACTCATCAGCTCCACTCGCTGCCTTGCTAACAACAGTGGAATTCCAGGATTTAGCCACAGACATCAGGAACGTCAGCTCCTGCCACTCTTGCTGCAGCACATCAGCTCTCTGGCCCCACACAGACCATCTGGAAGTGACAGGGCTCCAAAAAACCTCCTCGAGCCCCTCGTGCGTGACGCACTGGGCTGAGTAGCAACGTCACAGAAGTGTAACCTCATCCCCTCTCCTAAGCTGTTCCGATCAGACAAGTGAAGAGCTTGACCTTTTCTAAGTGTAAGAGCACTGGGGTAACTCAGAAGAACACACCTGAGCGCTCTAAATCTTCACCTGGCCAGTTTGTACACACTTCACACCCAGAAACGAGCAGCAAGGCAGGACGGCGCCTTCCCCAGCAGCCGCCCTCCCCGCCCACACTTACTGGGGCTGGAGAGGATGTTGGAGTCTTCCTCGTTGGAGCTCAGCAGGCGCATGAGCTTGGAGGGCTGCGTGTCATCCAGCGGGAACAGGCTGATGTAATCCTGGGGGGCAGAGGGGGTTCAGCCCCACCAGCCCCTCTCTGAAGGGGGATCCCGGCCCCCCTCCCCAGGGCTGATGACCCACCCGGAGCTCTGCCCAGCCCCACGGCCCAGGACTACCATCTCCGTCCACCCAGAGGATCTCCGCCTGCACCAACCCCATATGGACGCCTTCCCCAGAAAAGAGAAGGGAAACCCCCAGATTTCAAGGTCAAAGGACCTCAGACAGCCCAAAGAACCCAGGCAGGGAGCCCACTCTCAGCTAACCCACTCCTCCCGCCACTGCCACCTCCCGCAGACCCCACCCTGCACACAGGGCGCCTCCAACCAAGCCCCACTTCACGCCGTGCGCACCTCAATATCCTCTCGGTGCCTCTTCCTCTGCCTGGCGGACGCCTGGCCCTTGTTGTGGGAGGAGTAGGAGCTCAGGGCACACCAGACGGAGAGCCTGGGGACAGAACAGGGACACTGAGGTGCCGCCAGCGCACCCAGACAGCAGTGTGCACGCAAGGGAAGATGGCGGAGTCCAGAGCGTGCTCTGGGATGGGGCACAGCAGATCCCTTTCAGCAAGGGCCAGCAGGGAACAGGGCCTGGGACACCAGCACGTCCGCGCCCGCCAGCAGTGTCAGGGCCAGAGCGGGAACCAGGCAGCTGGGACCCCCGTTCCCAGCACAGACCACCTCCCCATCCCCACACACGGGCCCATCTGACCCAAAGTAGAGGGCACTCGCGCGCCTGGGGTCTTACTTGGCGAGGGCCTTTCCCGGGGGGTCCATGAGGGTGTGCCACTTGGAGGAGTCCGTGAGCAGGTTGGGCAGGATGTGGCCCAGCAGGGTCAGCGTCAGCTGCTGCATGTCCAGGCAGAAGATGGCATAGAGCAGCTCCACAGCCCGCAGCGTGTGCTCCTTCCGCGTCTCCTTCAGCAGCTCCTGCGAGGCGGAGGGCAAGGCTGAGGGAGGCACGGGCACAGCTGGGCCTGCCCCGCTCGCCTGCAGCGCCCAGGGCTGTGACAGCAGCCAGCCCAGCCCCACCCGGGACTCCTGGGCACCAGGACTGCGGGGTAGACCCCCAGTTCTATCCTCGACACCCAGCCACAGCGCTGGGATTGACAGCCACCTGCCCCCTTCAGCCTGTACCTTCACCAGGTTGTTGCAGAACCAGTAGACGCCTCCCATGTGCAGCAGGGAGTCGAAGATGTGGATGGAGCGGCTGTCGACCCAGCCCTTCTCCAGCACCTTGGTGAAGACGCCAGTCAGCACCTCCTTGATGGGCTTCTTGGGGGGCAGCAGGTTCCAGTAGGGGATGGTGTCCATGCCCGTGGAGGGGAACTTGATCTGTGTAGCCGTCTGCTGCAGGACGTCCGCGCACATGTGCTCCAGGATGGAGCTCATGATCACCACGCTGCGGAGAGAGACAGGGTCACGCGGGCCCCGGGACGCGGAAGCAGCGCAGGAGACAGCACAGCACAGCGCGGCAGAGCTCACCGCTCGTTGTAGAACTGCAGCGTGTTCTCGTTGTACAGGGGGGTGGCCAGCTGCCGGATCATCTGCAGGGACTTCTCCCGCTCGTCCAAGCCCAGCATGCGGACATGGGCCACCAGCCAGGCCACCGCGCACACGGCCATGCTGCACACCTTGCCCTTGATGTTGTCTGTGATTTTCTAGGACAAGACAGGAGGTGGGTGAGCACAGACACATGTGGATGCACAGGCTTCACCTCAGCATCACCGCCCAGGGCCGAGGGCCCCGATTGCAGGGTCCAAGGGCGCCAATTGCAGGGTCCAAGCCCTTCTCTCCTCCGTGGGCTGAACCTGGCCCTGCCAGCCCCACTGCCACCAACGGGGCGGTTTGGGGCAGCGCTGAGGGGCTAGAGTCACATCAGCTCCCCGGCCAAGCCATGAAGGAGCCAGCGAGCGCCGCAGCGTCTGCAGCAGAATTCAGGGCAGGAGCACAGGGGGCCCCCGCCCGGCTCAAGCCTTGGCCCCTCCTCAGGACACAGCTCAGTGCCGGTGTCTGCTCTGCCCCACACCGTCCTTCCGCCAGGCCCACCTGGATGGACTCAAAGGTGAGGACGCTGTTCTCCCAGGCGTTGAGGATCTCCAGGATGGCGGCCGAGATGCTCAGACATGCCTCGTGCCACTTCATCTGCCTGCCAGAAACGACAGCGGCGGGGCGAGGTTCAGGCACTCGCTCAGAGCGGCCACGGGGCTGGGGGAGACAGGGTGGGTGCTCCCCTCCGGGTCTGCCCCGGCCCGGCAGGGCGGGTGAGCAGGCCGAGCTCTTACACCAGCTTCATCTCGGAGGAGTTGTTGAGGAGGGCGACCAGGGACTCCACCTTCGTGGAGTCGGGACGGAAGCAGGGGTGGTCGGGGTTGAGGATCTTCCCCTCCTCGGGCATGCAGGTCAGCATCCAGGTCTCGAAGAAGGGCACCTCGCCCGCCGGGCTCAGCTCCGACAGGATCACCTGGAAGGGAGCCGGCACAGGGTCTGCCGCGTGGCCTGCATCCCGCAGGGACCCTGCTGGGGAGCGACCCCCACCCTGGGGAGCGACCCCCCTCCCCGGGAGCTCGTGGCCGGGGGAGCAGCGCCGCCCCGTGGCTGCACGGGCAGGCAGGCACTGGTCAGCCCCCAGTAAGGCACTGGTTTCTGGTCTGCGGGCTGCAGTTTGCCCCCTCTACCAGAGGGCTCCCCGGGGGACCACAGCCCCCGGCAGAGCACCACTCCAGCGGCTTCCCGTGGGGAGATGCCGGGACAGGACCGGTCCCGAGGGGCTGCGAGCATGGCCATGGCGTCACCGTGTCCCGCCCAGAAAGGGCCCCCTGTCCCCCACCCGCCGAGCTGTGCTCAGCGTCCCCAGCGCCGGGGCTGGCCGGCCCACGGCTCTGTGGGGTCACGGCCCACAGCCCAGGGTTGGGGTGCACAGCCCAGCTGGCAGCCAGCTGGGATCGCTCCTGGGGGGAACGCGAGCTGGGAATCCCACACGCCGCTTCCCCACTTCAGCCTGCCATCACCCAGGGGACGCTATTTTTGTCAGAAGTTCTGCACATCTGCTCAGCAGCAGCTGGTCAGGAAAGTCGTGCTGGGCCGGGGGATGAGACCCCAGCGGACAGCCCCGGGCACGTCCGCTCCAAGCTGCCTCCAGCCAGGACTCCCCCTCCCCGCCCCCCAGGGCTGGCCAGGCAGGCCCCTCCAGCCCCGCTTCCGCTCCCTCTCCGCGTTCCCGGTGTTTCAGTATCGTTTCGCCTCCCGATACACGCAGATGTTGAAACCTGGAAAGTTTTCATGCAACCAAAGTGCCGTTTCCTGCGTGGGGCTGCAAGTTCCTCCTCTCACTGGGCTGGGCTGGGGCTCAGCCTGGCTGCACGCCCCCCCTCAGCCAGCGCCAAACCAGAGGGGCAAGGCTGGGAAAAGCCTGGGAGGCTCAGAGCCAGCCCGGAGAGGTGCGGCGTCAGCGTTCCCACCGACACCTCGGTACCGTGAAGGGAGCACGGCCAAAGCCCTCGGGAAGGCTGCGGCCAGCCCTGCTGCACGGCCGGGCACTGACAGACCCCGCAGGGACAGGTTTCTGCCTGCGCCGGGCGAAGGCAGCGGGGCTTTGCCCTGCGGGACAGTGGCGGCTGCGGGACCGCTGCGGGACGGTGGCGGCTGCGGGACCGCTGCGGCGGGCAGCTGGCCACTAGAGGAGGCTGGCAGGCCGCAGCGCGGCTGCGCTGGCGAGGTCAGAGCCCCATCCCAGAGGACGCTTACCTCCGAGCCGTAGGTCTGGGCCACATGGCACAGCATCAGGAAAGAGATGTCAAAGAGCAGGGCCCGAACCGAGGCCGATTTGGCTGAGGGGGGAGAAACAAAGACCGTGAGGATCTCCAGCCTCGGCACGAGGAGGCAGGCAGGAGCCCTGTGAGCTCGGGGGCCAGGATCCCGCTTCCTCCAGGCAGCTTTTCTAACCTCAAGCGCTTGTGTGCAAACGAGAGCTGCAGGGGATGTGCCAAAAGTGCCCCCCTCCACCCTGTCCGACTCCGCTCAAGCCCCCGGAGCAGCTTTGGCCCCGCGTTTGGCGGCCTCAGCCCATCCCTGAGCTCCCCCCCATGCCATGGAAGGTCAGAGCACTCAGCAAGTTTCATCACACGCAAACGCAGTCGGAGTCCTTATCTCGGGCGCTGCGCTGACACATCATCCCTTCCAGGGAGGGAGCCGGGGCAGGGCCGGCCCCGAGGGGCCCCAGGGGCTGGGCTGGGGAGAAGGAGCTCTTCCCCTGCAAGCAGGGAACACTCCACGCTCGAGATGGACACGCATGTGCCACGCGTGAGGGCAGAGGGTCTCCGGGAGCCCAGATCCCCACCGGCACCCAGCCACACACCCCTGTGCCGGGCTCCCTGCCGGCAGCTCCCAGCTGGGCCCGGCACAACTGGGCTCGCTCTCGCACCACAGCCAGTCTCAGCTCAACCCAGCTGGGCTCCGCAGCGTCCCAGCACGGGGCAGCTGGGGGAGCACAGCTCCAACCACCCCACACACGGATGTGCTCGCACTTACAGCTTTCTCCGCTGATGGGCTTCGTGAATTCGTTCAGCCTAGAGGGGTAAGAGAGAGCGCTGCGGTGAAGCGCTATCATCACGTGAAACAGGCCTCTTCCCACCCCCGAGACAACCAGGGGGCTGTCCCTGCCCACAGACCCCTTCCTGCACCCCAGCCCAGCGCCCAGCCATGCCCCGCATGGAGGAGCTGGGTGGGCAGTGACCGGAGCAAGGCTCCGCTCCACAGACACCCTCCCGCAGCAGGGATGAGCCGTCACCTCCCTCCGCTCCCCTGCGGCAAAACAGGCCCAGCAACGCTGCTCGGCTCGGTCTTTGAGTGCATCCTCTCACCGGAGCCAGCTCTGCCCGGCTGCGTGCGGATTTCTGGGCACAGCCCTCTCCGTACCACAGCGGCACAAACCCCGCTGTGGAGCGAGCACAGCACGGCCGGCCCAGCGTGGCTCCAGCTGCCTCGGGCCCCCCTGCTCGGCGAAGCACATCACGCAGCCCCACGCATGCCGGTGCGTGTGCTCTAACCAGGACACAGGCGCCTGGGGACTGAAGGTGCACACGCAGCAAGCACCCTGCTTCGGAGGCTGCGCCGGCGCTGTCAGATCTCATACAGCCCTTAAGCCAGCCCGACTGCGATCCCCTGCCCTGCTCACTCAGAGCAAAGCAGAGGTGTTGCAGGGGGGACGCAGTCTCCCCGAGATCCCAGCCCTCCCCAGGGCTCTGCTGGATCCAGTGCTGCAGAGACACTGGGCCAGAGGCATATCCCCTCTACCTGGGGGAGAGCCTGGGGGGCTGCCTGCTGCCCCCAGCCCCGCCAGCCACCGGGAACGGCGTTGTCCAGGTGGACACTCACTTGATGAACTTCCGAGCAAAGGATTTCAGCTTGCCAGTCGCTGCTGCCGCTGCCAGCAGCAAGTCCAGGCTCTTCCCAGACAGCATGTGACCCAAGACCCCCAGTAACCCCTCAGGGGACGTGGAGTGGTCTGCATCCATGGTCTACAAGAAAAATAGAAGAAAGAAGTCACAGGGAACATGTGCTACAGAGCAGCAGTAGAAGTCCAGCCGCAGGGGCAGAGCTGATGGGCTCCAGAGCTGTCCCAGGCGAGCAGGGCCCTGCAGGGCTCAGAGGGGTGCAGAGGGAGCTCTCCGAGGCCCAGGCACCGCAGAGCACGGTGCAGGGAGTGCCACAGCGTGCCAGGGCAGCACAACCGGCTGTAAAACACCCTCTTGCGCGGAGCAGCAGTGAGGCAACCAGTGTGACACAAGGAAGGGGAGGGAGTCCCCAGGAATGGGGGGAGATCCCGGGGGAAGCGGCTGAGAGCAGGATGGGCAGAGCTGGCTGGGCTGAGGCTGCCGGCAGACAGCAACGCGCTGCCTAACGGGTCCTCCTGGGAAGGAGGAGCGGAGCTCCCAGTCTCCACAGCAGAACAAGGCTGAGTGATTCCTCCACCCCATCACAGTGGGAGATCAGGCACCTCCCAACCATCCCAGCTGCCTGGTGAGACTGGTGCTGCTGGAAACCGGCTCTGGGGCTGAGACCAGCCTGGCCGGCGCGGATGCAGGAGGGGACTCACCTTCAGGATGTTGGTGACAGTGGGCTCGGCCCTCAGGATGAGCCCTGGGTTTGGCTGGATGTTGGCGTTCTCTGCCGATTTCAAGCACGGAGCGTGTTCTCTGTCTGCCTTCCTGCGGGATCCACAAAGAGGGGCCCATGAGCAGGAATTCGTCACCCTGCCTCACTCCTCTCCATTCTCAGCCACCTCCCACCACCTCCACCATCAACACCCACGAGGAAAGGCCACCACCAGCCGAGGACAGACTTTGCTGCACTCAATCTGTCACTGCAAGCAAAGCCACGTCCCTCCAGGCCATGGCGTCCCAGCTGCAGGACCACAGCTGGTCCTTTGTGCTCCCCCCAAGAAGGACAGCAAGGTGCTCCAAGCCCACTCGGTTACCCAGACTCTGGAGGGGGCTGTACCGTTTGTCAATCAGATTGGTCATGTTGGCCTCGGAAAGCAGCCCGTGCTTGCCGCACTCCTGCAGGAGCAGACTCGTGCAGTCGCAGCTGGAAGAGAGAAAGAACACTGGCCTGAGGGACAGCATTCCTGCCGCCCTGGGCAGAGCTGCGGGGCACGGGGACTCCTGGGTTGCCCTCCTGGCTCTGCTCCCACCCCTCTGAGGACGCTGTGGAGCCAAAAGCAGCTCCAGATATCACACAGCATCACCAACACCTGAATCAGCTGTCAGACACTCACTGCCTTGCTCATTTGGCAGCATCAGGTCCTCAGGAAGAAGGAATTGGATCAGAAACTAAGAAAGCCTTGCCAGGAGCTGCCCCAGCACCCCGAACCACAGCTCCCCGCAGAGAGGACAGGGCTGCTGTGGCATGGACTGGCCACAGGCTCACGGTGCTGCAAGTCAGCCCCGGGCACGGTGAGCACTCACTTGCATCGCTGATCCGCTTTGTCGAGCAGAGGGGTCAGCTTCAGCAGGAACTCGAAGGCGCAGTTCACATCCTCGGTGAAGTCCTGCTGTGCACAAAGCCAGGCACTCAGCTCGAAGCGCTGCCGACACGAGCCCACCCTCTCCCGTGCCACCTTGTCCGTTAGAGGAAGGTTGTTGGGACACAGGCTGCTTCCCACCGCAGCCACCCCCACGCGGATTGGGCCACACACCAGTGCCATCGTGACAAACACAGCTCACTTGTGCACACAACACGGCGAACAGCCCCAGCTGACGGCCCTCAGACTCACCTTCTCCCCTTGGGGATACTTCTTGAGTTTAACCAGCACCTGGGGGATCTGAAAGACACGGGGCACAGAAGTGACTGACCGAGGCAGACCCCACTCTGCGCTCCCAGCGACACAGGGAGCAGGGGCCCACAAAAACACGCCTGCAAGCAGCTGCTCCCCCAGCCCAGGGAAAGGAGCGTTTGTGGAGCAGCCCGCGCCCCCAGGGGACTTTGTCCCCCCGCCTCTCCTCCGCAGAGTCCTTCCACTGCGACAGGGAGCTGCACGGCCATCTCTCAACAGCCAGGCTGCAGAGGAGCCCAGCGCCGGCCAGAGCATGTGTCAGGCCTGAAACTACACGCAGAGCCCTTTTGTCTGGTTCAAAGAACGGAGGCAAAGCAGACCACTCCGGGGCTGCCCACCGCTGAGCTGTGGGAGCAGAGGCCCTGCGGCACCCTTCAAAGGCCAGGATTTCCCCCACAACACCCCAGGAAAACTGCTCTGCAAAACAACGTGGGGCTGGGCTGAGAAGAGGCGCTGGACAGCAAAGTGGGCTGCAGGAGGGCTGCCAGGGGCTCAGGGGGACGCCGAGGGGCACGCCGCGGGAGAGGAGATCCAATTCTCTGCCAGCGTTCAGCGGGGGCCGGGTGCGCGGGGAAAAAGCGGCAGCATGCTCGGAGCGCTGCGCTCGCGGTGGGGCTGGGCCCTACCTTCAGGAAGGTGAAGGCTGTCCACTTCAGCTCCTCCGTGCCCTCCGGGGACTCGATGAGGCCCACAAAACAAGCCTTCCAGATCTCCAGCACAAAGAGCGGGGAGGGGATGCGCTGCAGGGCACACAGACAAAACCCCTCAGTGTGGGAAAGGCAATAAAGTGCCTCCCCCAACCACAGCCAAACCCCAAACCCCCTGCGAAGGCGCTGATGGGCTCACGCTGCTCCCTGCAGCTGTGTCCGTACCCTTGGGCCAGGATCGGCACAGGGAGGCACACAGCACAGAGCCGCAGCGAGGCCCACAGCCCCCGGGCCACCCTGAGCAGGAGAGCAAGATGCCAGTTCTGTACCTGCATCCTCTTCACCATCATCAGCTGCTCCACCAGCGGCTGGGTCTCTCCCGTGAGGTTCATGGTCCCCTCCAACAGCACCACGGCATGCACGGTGGGGAAGCCGGTCTTGTTCAGCTGCTCAGAGTGGACCGAGAGCATGGTGGGGATGCTGCGTGGCAGATGACAGCACAGGGTCACTGGAGCCTTGCTCGGACGGATCCTTGCTACTCCTGTCCCATCCTCCCTTCCTGGCCAAGCCCCCGAGCTTCACTGTCCTGCATCTCTGGGGCAGGACAGTTTGTAGCTCCCGTGCCCTGCAGAGGAGCCCTCGGGCACAGCCAAGCCCCTGCGCCACAGCCCAGGCCCTGGGAGTGGCTCCAGGGGGATCCAGAGCAGGGATGGCTGCTCTGGTGTGGCCAGAGCCGCTGAGGGATGGCAAGGGCCCCAGGGTCACCGGAGGAACAACCCCTGAGTAACCCCAAGTCACCACCAGCTCTGTTCCCCCTCCTACCACAGGGCCCCTCGCCAGCCTCAGCCCACTGCTGGTCCTGGGGTCTGAGCTGGGAGGGGACAGCAAGGCACGGAGCCAGCGTGGAGGGAGGCGGGAGGCTCTCAGCCCCCAGAACAGTGCTCAGACCCATTTTGCCCTCCGAGCCCGTGGAGACGGCAGCGCAGTTACCTCTTGATGAGGGAGATGCAGTCGTCAGCCTGGCTTCGCAGCAGGGAGTTGCTGAGGCTGTTCAGGTTCTCCCCCAGCTTGACGAGGGACTGCTCCACAGTGCTCCAGGAGGCTGGGGAGGCAGGGCAGGCGTTCAGTGACACGCCGAGGAGTCGGGCAGGCTGGCTCCAAGGCCCACAGCAGGTGCTGCCGAGGCTGGGCCTCCCTGCCGGGCCCCGCGGTGAGCAGAGGCCGGCATACTTCTGCGAACCCCAGCCGAGGGTCTGCGTGCCACCCAGCAGCGCCCGCTCCAGGCTCGGCCTGGCACAGCCTCTTGGCCAGACGCAGGCACCGACCGAAGGCGCAGGGCTGTGCCAGGCACGCTGGCGGAGCACAGGCCCCGCCGTGCGCCCAGAACAGCTCGCGCAGACTTCACATTAATTCTGCTCCTCTTCCAAGGGCAGCATGGAGGGGAGGGGGCAGAGGGTGGCACAGAGCCAGGGAGGAGACGGTTACGGCAACAGGGCTGGAAGATAGATGGGCTTGGAGCCGCAGGGACAATGCGGCAGGAGCCGGGCTGGGGGAAGGGAGAGGTGGCAATGACATCTCCCCAGGGCCAGCAGCGACGAGGAGGAAGCCCTGGCAGCGGCCGCAGGCAGAGCGGGCTGTGGGGCAGGGCAGGGGCAGCAACATACACGTCTCCTCCAGCTTTGCGATGTGGATCAGGGCGCGGTTCTTGGTGCTGCCGAGCATCTTCTCCAGCCGCTCCAGACACATCTTCAGCTGGCTCTCGGCCGTCCCCTGCTCCAGAGTTTCCTTCACCTTCTCGGTGTAGAAGGCTGCGCAGCGCAGGAGCCAGTTGAGGGCACTCATCAGCGCTCGGCAGAGGCCGATGCACTCCTCTGCTTTGCCGTGGCAGCTGGGAAGGGGAGAGAAACGGGACCTTGCTCACCGTGGGCTGGGCTGGTGCTCCCAGGGAAACCAAGGCACGGAAACAGGGCAGGCTGGGGAATCCAAACCCACCTCCCGTGCTCCCAGCCCCACGTGCCCGCCAGCTCCCGGCTCCTGTGCCGCAGATCCCAACCTGCTCAGCCCACAAGCATCCCCGCTGTGCCAGGGGAAATAAAGTCTCCCCAGCACAGACTCTGCTCTGGCCACTCTCCTACAGGGAAACTTTCCAAGCCTCTAATCAAATTATCTTGCTAAGAGAGGCTCAGCACTGATCAATGCGCTGCGAGAGGTGAACGTTTCCCCCTCCTGATGCACAAATCATTGGGGCCAGAAGTTTTGATCAAATTAAGCAGAGGATCAGATTAGGCAGGGACTGGATTAAGTGACCGGCTCTGCAGTTGGCCAGCAACAGCTCCTTGTCAACATCTGTGACTGATGCATATTCATTGCTGCTGCTTCATTTCACGTAATTGAAGAGCTGCTACCTTCAGCCTTCCTCCTCCTCCCGCCCCCGCCGCATGCTCGCTGCTCTGGCCTCCCAGAAGAGGCTGCCAGGGGTTAACAGGAAGATTTCCGAGCTTTCTAAAAGAGTTTTTGTGGCCTGAATTGTCTGGACTCCCCTGGGTCCTGCACCACCAGCGGAAGAGCACGAAGCAAAACAAGGCAGCTGCCCCAGGCAGGACTGCAAGCGCTGGCGGACAGGGACGCACAGCCGGGGCCCTGGGAAGCTGCAGAGGCCACGCAAAAGAAACAAAACGCTCTGAGGGGACAGACACGCTCGGGCCACAGGGCTTACACCACCCCTATCAACCTGAGCCGGGCAGCAACACCACGGCAGAGGCGTTTATCCCAGAACAGGCGGGCTCCTTGCAGCTTCCCACAAAGCCGGTGGGGTTTTGGACTCCCTCTGCTCTGCCCACGCCGGCACTCGTGTAGCAGCCCAGCCTGGGGCAGCCAGAGAGGGAGGGCAACTCAGGAATTACACAGAACCGGAGGGAGAACGTGCCTCCCTCTGCCAGGGCGAGCACCCCGGCTCAGCGGGGCCCCGCCGGCTCCCGGCCGAGGCGGCGGGGCTGGAAGGAGCACACCGTACCTGAGGCGGTCACAGAACATGTCCATGATCTCCAGCAGCGACTGGACGCACAGGTCTCGGGAGAAGTCATCGAACTAGAGCAGCAGAACAAGGAAGGGTTTCAGATGGGGGCTGCCAGGCTCCCGCAGCTCCAAAAGCAAACGCAAGCCCTTTCTCCAGGGGCCGGGCCGGGCGCTGCCGGCGCAGGACGCTCGCCCTGGCAGCTGCCCAGCAGCCTCTCGAATGAAAACTAGGTCAGGGCTGTCCGACGGCCGGGCCGTGCCCTCGCGGGGTCACAGCAGGCAACCGGGCCGCGGCAGCGGGGCCGAGGCTGGGTTTTCTCGGCAGCCTCTCCGAGGCGGCGGGGGCCTGAGCTCCGCTCCCCGTCGGCTGCCTTGACGCGGCGGTGGCCCGGCGCCAGCTCGTGTGCCCACCTCCGGCTCGGCAGGGCTGGCAGCCTGCGCCAACAGCTCGGCTGGCCACGGGGCCGGCGGGCAGCAGAAGCGCAGCTCCCCACCTCCTCACGGAGCAGATGGGGCCACCCCGCCGGGCCGGAGCTAGCCCGCAGCTCTGCTCTCGGCCCACGCTGATCTGAAGGAGGAAGCCTCAGCTGTCAAGGTCAACTCTCTGCCTGCCCTGCCGGAACGGGCAGCGACGCGCAACCAGGGAACGACAACGAGCCTGCGCCGTTCAGAGCGGACCCGTCACTGCGCTCGGTGTCAGCCGGCCGCATGCTGGCTCTACTCTCGCCCGGGAACGCGCGCACCACCCCGGATCGGTGCTGAGCCCCACTGAAGGGGTCCCCACCCTCGCCGGGGCTTTGCGGCAGGTTTACAGCACAGCTCCGAGCTGCGCCTGTGGCCCCCCAAAACAATGCCAGCGTCTCCTCCTGTCCCCTAGTAACTACAGGAAGGCAGGAGGAAAGAAATTATTCTCCCTCAAATTATTCTTCCTTCAGATCAGAGGCCGCCCTGGCAAGGCCGGTGCTCGGGGAGGGTAGGGGCCCTGACGCTGCCGGCGAGGAGCTATCGCTCCCCAAACGCCGAGAGGAGGCAGCCGCAGAGGGCTCGTCCCCATCGAAGTGGCATGGGAACACCGAGCACCCGTGGGAAGCCGGCCAGCTGAGCAGGGCAGGTGGCCACCGCCGCGCGGCCCGGGTGCTGGCAGCGCTCCCTCATGAGCAGCGCTGCTTTTCCATCGCCAGCTCTGGATCCCTGCGGCCGCAGAAGGACGTGGTTTCCGGCAGCCCGGCTGTGGTTTACACGCAAGGTGCTGCGGGGCAGGAGCCCGTCAGGCCCCACGCAACAGAGGGACGAGGCTTTCACATCCGCAGCCATCCCTAAAACCAGAGCGGGACCCTCCGGGCGCGACCAGCCCGTCCCCGGCGGGACACGGAAGGACTCGGGCGCTAATCTGGCTGTCTGACCGCTGCTGACTCAGCAGAGGATGCCGCTTTCCACTTGACCTACATTTGGTGAGAGTTGTAGGGAGGGAAATGGATCCGTGGGGCACAGGTAAGGAGAAAAACCTCGGGCAGCACCTGTCAGAGCCGTACCTTGCTGATGGCCGTCAGGACCGTGGAATAAGACACCATCTACGAACGAAACACAAACCAAAACAGCCCGGTGCAGCAGCGTGCTAGCGGCTGATATCTGCCAGCGCGGCGCCCGTTGCTGAGGAACAGCAAGGTCAGGGCACGGCCCCGCTGCCTGTCACCGCAGACGGGGCCGGGGCGCTGACCCGGCACAAATCCAAACAGACATTTTTAGGTGATCGCTGGTTTGTTTCACACAAACTTTAGGCGATACTAAACGCCGCGCTAAGAAAGCGCAGAGCTTACAGCCAGCGCGGAGGCTCTCGGAGGGCAAGGGTTCCCACCCCGCGTGCAGCCGGGCGATGGCAGAGGCCATTTACAGAAACACCCCTGCCCTGGGCACGTGCTGAGCCCTCCAGCGCCCGCCCAAGCCCAGGGGAGGTGTGGGTGGGAGATTCGGGGTGTCTGCCCGTCACAAGCCAGCTTCTTTGGCCACCTGCTAACCGGGGCTGCGAGGCGAGACCTGGCAGCGCCTGCAGCCGAGGGGGAGGCAGCGCGCGGGAAGCGCCGTTACCTGGGAGCTGATAGCGTACTTCAGGTAGGACAAGATGAGGGGGTTCGGCGACGGCCCGATCATGGCCTGCTCGAGAAGAGCCTCTGCAAGAGAAGGAGAGGGGCCGGGCGGTCCCGGTCAGCGCGCACAGTGCGGGACACGCAGACATGCATGCTCTGCCCTCATCCCGCAGGAAAGGGGGGCAAAGACAAATTGTGCTCACCACAGCGACTGCACTGCGCTTCCCTGAAATCAACCGAATCCCACAACTTTCTAATCCCCGACGGCAAAAGCAGTAAATAATTCAGGCAGCACAAGCAGCCTCCTGCTAACTCAGCTCTCCCCGGGCACCCTGGCCCTGAAACAGTGCCTGCCGCTCTCCAGACACGTTCCCCACCCTCCCACGTCCTGCCCAGGAGCTCCCGCATCCTCCGCCGGGTGACTTTGGCTCCGGCACCCGGGGCTGAACTCCGGGCAGACGGCCCCTCTCAGCTGGGACCAGCCCTGCACGTCTGGCCCTCCCTGCCGCCCGCCAGCACGGGCCGTGGATGCTGGAGGGGCTCTGCCCGTCCCAGCTGCTCAGTCAAGCCTTTAATTGACCATTTGAACTACGGCAGAGCGCAGGAACCAGCTCCCGAAAGCAGGCCCCGGGCTGCGGCTCAGGCTGTAAGTAGGTCACAGCACCCAGATGCGAGAGGGGGCAGCAGCCATTTGGGAAGTCGTCGCCCCGAAGATAAGGAGGGAACGGCAGCCGTCGCCAGATCCCAACCGCGGGAGCAGGAGGCTCCCTGGGTCTCGCTCAAAGGCTGACACCTCGGCCAAAAGCATCTCGGCTCGCGGACAGAAGGCTAATGGCAGCCTTCCCCTCCCCACCTAATCAGGGAGTGCCAACACGAGCCAGCCCCACGCTGTTACCGCTGCAGACGTGTCAGCACAGATTTGCTGGGCACCGCCGTGATCCCGGCAGCTCGTGCCAGCTTCTCCTCCTTTGTCATCTGAATCTGAAAGGCACGAGCTCGGGAAAGGACGGCTCTAGGGCTGTGGAGGGGGAGGCGGCGGTTGCTACAGCTTTGGGGGCCTGGGGAGCAGCCTCGCTGCGCACCCACAACACTCGCGCTGCCTAGGACAGTGTTGGGGTCAGCACCCGCCCCTTTGCAGGGGGGAAAAGAGGGGCCCAGCCCCCCCCGCTCCTTGCAGAGGGGCTGCCCTCCAACGAAGCCCGGGCTAACGAGCCCTTCCCCAGCACAGGCACTATGAGTTGTCCAGGAGAAATCTGTTTCTACAGAAATTACAGGGACTGGTTATCTCTGGCCCTGCTTTTAGGGACAGGTAGCGGCCCCGCGCCAAGCGCCCCATGGCCTCGCGTCTCAGCGAGCGGAGCAGGAGCCGGTCCCCTGGGCTGGGCACCAGGGAGCCGCGCGGACCAGCTGGCCAGCAGCCGTGCTGGCCCTCCAGCCAACCGCCCCCCACACGCCCAGCGCTGCGCTCACAGACCCCGCGCCCCAGCCAAGTAAACGTGGCTGCCCCAGCGCCGCAGCCAGGCCCCACGGCCCCAGCTCGGCTCCTCCAGCCCCACATCGCCACGGGGCCGCACAGGTCCATGAGCTGACCCCAAACGGGCCGCAGCGGGAGGGCGACAAACCCAGCCTGAGGAACTCAGCTGTGAGGACATGGTCTGGCAAAACCATCACCACGGGCCAGGCGCTACCAGAAAAAACTGGTGGGATGGAGGGAGGAAAAGACCACCCATCGGGGAACAGTTCCCCGCCTCGGTCGGGCAAGGAGCGCGGCTGCCTGTGCCGGGGCTGTTTCTCTTTAAACGCCCCAGCGCCGCAATCCTCGAGCGCTCTGTTTATTTATCCAGGGCTTACAAACAGGGGCTTGCTGCACAGGAAAAAAAAACCTAGCAACAAGTTTCTATAATTGGCATAAAGTCCTGGCAAATCTTTAAACCGTGGAGCTCAGCAGGTACCAGCGCTTGGCAGGATTTGTGTCGAACGCCCTTGAATAGGGATGGGAAAAGAAACCCTAACAACCAGGGGTGGGAAACGGCCTTTGGAGCAGCACCTGGCTCCTCCGCAGCGCTCTTCCCTCCCGCGGCTAGGCACACTGGCGAGGCAGATGGGGTCGTTATCCCCTCTCGGAGGGGGAAACTGAGGCAGCCAGGTGGTGAGCGGTGTCGGGGAGGCGCGGCGCGATCCCGGAGCTCTGCGTCAGCAGTGTTTCAGCCCGCGGCGATGCCAGCCCCACCGGGGTGTCCCGCCAGGCCAGCCCTCCACCACAGGCTGATCTTTAGCCCAGCTTAACTGCGGGTCCATCTCCGTGCCAGGCAACAGGACCACCCCGGGCAGCGCCGCAGCAGGTAGCCCCGAAGCAGAAAGCCCCATCCTCCCCATCTCCATCCCCGGCGGCTCCCCCGGCCCCACGTCCCGGACCTGCCAGGTTGAGGATGTCCCAGGTGGCTCCACGGGGGAAGAACCGCTTCATGTTCACGGCCCACTGGTAGTCGCTCCACCTCTCCTTCCAGGCCTGCAGGAGGGCCTGCTTCAGGTTCACCACCTTCATGGCCGCGCTCTGCTAAAAGGGAAGGAGGCAGAGGAGCGCTGAGAGGGTTTTGGGGAGGGGGTGGAAAGATTCCTGACCCCCTCCTTGAGGGGGAGCCAGAGGGGGCCCAGTTATGGGGGTGGGGAGGCCGCGGCGGGGCCC